>CM053036.1:3931328-4220812 GCA_028564925.1 Lithobates sylvaticus
AAAAGTTACGAATCGAAAAAAAAGTTACGAATGTACAAATTTTTTTGTTCAATAGAGACACGGAAAATTAAAAATCGAAAAAAAAAAAAAAAAAGTTACGAATCGAAAAAAAAAGTTACGAATCGAAAAAAAAAAAGTTACGAATCGAAAAAAAAAGTTACGAATCGAAAAAAAAGTTACGAATTTTTTTGTTCAATCCATTCGAAGCACGTTTAGCAGCGCCATTGTAAGAGACACAGAAAATTACCAATTCAACAACAAAAAAAAAGTTACGAATGTACGAATTTTTTCGTTCGTTCGTTTTCGTTTTTCGGATTTTCTTCATTAGTACATTCGTTGTTTCTAATTAGTTTTTTTCAGATTTTCGTTGTTTTTCGGATTCGTTCGTTTCGAACGATTCGTTATTCGGATTCGTACGATTCGAACGATTCGTTATTCGGATTCGTACGATTCGAACGATTCGTTATTCGGATTCGTACGATTCGAACGATTCGTTATTCGGATTCGTACGATTCGAACCATTCGTTCATTCGTACGAAAACGAACGAACGAAAATAACGAAAAAAAACGAAAAACGAAAAAAAAAAAGAATTGCACATGTCTATCATCTTCACACATACTGTAAATAATATGGAAATACGGATACTTTCACATACATATAGTTTATGTTTTTTCAATGAATGTTTACTTGTCTACAAACTATAAATAGGAAATAGATTTTTGTTTTTAACATTTTCGCAGTTTGATAAATTGGTTTAGCCAAAATGGATTCACCAAATGTAGCAATTCACATGAATATCAAAAACATTTGTAGGTTTTAGCACAGGAACGCACAAGGGCTCTTATCTTTGGCTAATGCCTCTTATGCCCCCGTACACACGGTCGCAAATTCCGACCACAAAATCCGTCGGATTTTTTCCGATGGATTTTGTTCCGACACTGGTGTTGCATACACACGGTCGGACAAAGTTGCCGGAAAATCCGATCATTCCGAACGTGGTGACGTTCTTTTCCGTACAACGGAACTACGTAGCCAATAGCTTTGGTCTCATAATTTGATCTGAGCATGCGTGGCACTTTGTCCGTCTGAATTCTCTACACACGATCGGAAAAAGTCCGATCGGATTTTGTTGTCGGAAAACTTGAGAGCAGGATCTCAAATTTTTTCCATCGGAAATTCCGACGGAAAAAGTCCGATGGAGTCCACACACGGGCGGATTTTCCGATAACATGGTCCGATCGGACATTTTCCGTCAGATTTTCCGACCGTGTGTTATTCCGGATTTCAAGCTTATTACCAGGCAGTGGGTAGGTAGAGCCAACTGGAGAAAACAAAATTGTTGCGGAGATACAAAAGATGGGGGGAATCTTTCTGTGAATATGTGCAACAGGGCGAACATACCAAACTGCCCCCCCAAGTAGTATTAGAATGTGTCAGCAAAAATCCCCCCCCCCCCCCCAAAAAAAAAAAAAAAAAATTGGGCACTAATCTGCATGATTACTTCCTAAACATAAATTCCCCCTAAATCCCAAAACAAAATCGCCCCCCCCCCCACTGAAATCCCCCCTCCCAGCACAAATCTTTGCCCCCTCCATCCCCCCAGAAATAACGCCCCCCCCCCAAAAAAAATCATCCACCCCAGCCCCCCTCTTAGTACAAATGCCCCCCCAATCATTCAACACTAGCACAAATCTCCCCCATCCCCCCCAAAAAAGAAATTCTCCTCCTAGCACAAACCCTCCAAATTCCCTCCTAGCACAAATCCTCTTCTTCCACCCCCCTCACAACACAAATCCCCCTGAATCACCACTCCTAGAACCCCCCCCCCCCCCCCCCCAATATTCCCATATTTCTCCTCCTAGAATAATTATTTTCCCCTGCTGCCCCCCAAATTTGTTCTCCCAACATAAAATCCCCTCTTCCCTCAATCTCTTTGTGGTGCCCCCCCAGCTCACATGACACCACAGTGCCCAGGGCAGCTGCCCCTCCTGCCCACCCCTTGTCCCGGCCCTGTCTGTCACTGTCTAGACCGGCCTTTCTCATCCTTTTCAGCACAGAGGAACCCTGGATACATCTTTCCGGTCTCAGGAAACCCCTGCTAAAAAATGACTATATCTACAACCAGAGGCGGAGCTAGGGGGTGGCTACTGAGGCTATAGCCCCGAATCTGGGGCCCATAGCCCCGAGTCTCTAGAGCAGGGGTCGGCACCTGGCCCGCGGACATTATCACAGGGCCGGATGGGGGCGGGAACCGCAGGAGTTAACTTTTTTTCATTAAACAGCAGGTGATTGGTTGCAATCCTAGCAACCAATTACCAGCCCGTTAATGTGAAAAGTTAACTTCAGTGGTTCCCGCCCCCATCCAGCCCTGTGATGCCAATCTCAGATGCTCTGCTTGCTGTACACCTGTGTAAGGTAGGAGAATTCTACCTACAGTGTGTGTTTGTCACTACGGTGGGGTGGGGTGCAGGGGACAGAGGACACTATGGTGGGGTGGGGTGGGGTGCAGGGGACGGAGGACACTATGGTGGGGGTGGGGGTGGGGTGGGGTGCAGGGGACAGAGGACACTATGGTGGGGTGGGGGTGGGGTGCAGGGGACGGAGGACACTATGGTGGGGGTGGGGTGGGGTGCAGGGGACAGAGGACACTATGGTGGGGTGGGGGGTGGGGTGCAGGGGACAGAGGAGACTATGGTGGGGTGGGGTGGGGTGCAGGGGACGGAGGACACTATGGTGGGGGTGGGGTGGGGTGCAGGGGACAGAGGACACTATGGTGGGGTGGAGTGGGGTGCAGGGGACAGAGGAGACTATGGTGGGGTGGGGTGCAGGGGACAGAGGACACTATGGTGGGGTGGGGGGCAGGGGGACAGAGGACACTATGGTGGGGTGGAGTGGGGTGCAGGGGACAGAGGACACTATGGTGGGGTGGGGTGGGGTGGGGACAGGGGGGGGTGCAGGGGACAGAGGAGACTATGGTGGGGTGGGGTGCAGGGGACAGAGGACACTATGGTGGGGTGGAGTGGGGTGCAGGGGACAGAGGACACTATGGTGGGGGGTGCAGGGGACAGAGGAGACTATGGTGGGGTGGGGTGCAGGGGACAGAGGACACTATGGTGGGGTGGAGTGGGGTGGGGTGCAGGGGACAGAGGACACTATGGTATAGATGTGTATGCCCTCCCAAGCGTATAACTTTCTTTACATCGCTGCTATGGGCTCTAGCCCCGGATCTTTTGTAGACCCAGCAACGCCCCTGTCTACAACTCATGATACATTAGTGTGATGGTCCGTGGGAAAAATGCCCCTTACACTTGTGGTCATTGGGAATATATACCCCCTTAAAGATAGCTAAAATCATCAATGGTGTCAGTGGGAACTTATCTGAGAGGCAAAAATTGCTCAAGGAACCTCTAACAACCTCTGGAGGAACCTTAGGCTTTCGTGGTTGAGAAACTCTGGTCTAGAATATGGTTCTGTCTTAAATAGTTCACGGTGCACTCAGTTATGCAAACTCCAAATTCAGCTCCAAGGTTGTCACCTAACTCACCTCCACCTGCCTTTCATGGCTTGTAATTGGTCAATGAGACCAAACTTGAAGGACCCGAAGTAAGGGTCAGTATGTGGGGTTCTTACAGGGTCACTTTTACTCAAATGGTCACCTGTAAAAGAAACATGGATCTACTTACCTTGTTGATGGCCCATGTACTGAAAAGTCAACGATGCTCCCCCGATGTAAGTATTGGGTGTGGAATACTTGGTCCCCTTGTTGGCTGCTGTGTTTCCTCCATCCAGCTCATATAACTCTAGAGATTGGGGGAGCAAGTATTCGACTCACCCGACTCACACCACCGCTGAATGATTGAAGATTCTGGTAGACATGTGCAATTCGTTTCGTTTTTTTTTTCGTTTTTCTTCTTTTTTCGTTATTTTCGTTCATTCGTTATCGTACGAATGAACGAACGATTCGCTAAAAAAATTAACGAATAACGAATCGTTCGAATTGAAGGAATCCGAAAAACAACGAAAATCCGAAAAAACAAATTAGAAACAACGAATCTACGAAAGAAGAAAATCCGAAAAACGAAAACAGGAGCAACGAAAATCAAAATGAAAGAAAAAATTCGTACATTCGTAACTTTTTTTTTTTTGTTGAATTGGTAATTTTCCGTGTCCCTTACAATGGCGCTGCTTAACGTGCTTCGAATGGATTGAACGAAAAAATTCGTACATTTGTAACTTTTTTTTTTTTTTGATTCGTAATTTTCCGTGTCCCTTACAATGGCGCTGCTTAACGTGCTTCGAATGGATTGAACGAAAAAATTCGTACATTTGTAACTTTTTTTTTTTTTTTGATTCGTAATTTTCCGTGTCTCTTACAATGGCGCTGCTGAACGTGCTTCGAATGGATTGAACGAAAAAATTCGTACATTCGTAACTTTTTTTTCGATTTGTAATTTTCCGTGTCTCATAACCGCTTCCCGACCGCCTCATGTAGATATACGTCTACAGAATGCCACGGGCAGGCAAAAGCACGTACCTGTACGTCCCCTTTAAATGCCTGCCCGTGGGTCGCGCGCGCGCCAGAGGCGCGCTCGCGACCCGGTCGGGAGCTCCGTGACCCTGGCCGCGGGACCAGCGGACCCGATCGATGGTGTCCCGCAATCGGGTTACGGAGCTGAAGAACAGGGAGAGGTATGTGTAAACAAACCTCTCCCCGCGCTTCCTACACTGACTGTCATTGATTGGCTGTTCCCGGTCATCGGGAAAGCCGATCAATGACGTCAGCCCCGCCCCCTAATGTAAAAAAAACACACACGTCACAGCCCATAACCCCTCCCCTCCCCCTAGTGGTTAACTCTTTCACTACCAGTGTCATTTATACAGGAATCAATGCATTTAAATAGCACTGATTGCTGTATGAATGACAATGGTCTCAAAAATGTGTCAAAAATGTCCGATGTGTCCGCCATAATGTCGCAGTCACAATAAAAACGCTAATCGCCGCCATTACTAGTAAAAAAAAAATATTAATAAAAATCCCCTATTTTATAAACGCTATAACTTTTGCACAAACCAATCAATAATCGCTAATTGCGATTTTTTTTACCAAAAATATGTAGAAGAATACGTATCGGCCTAAACTGAGGAAAAAAAATGTTTTTTTATATATTTTTTGGGGATATTTATTAGAGCAAAAAGCAAAAAATGTTGCATTTTTTAAAAATTTTTCACTCTATTTTTGTTTATAGCGCAAAAAATAAAAACCGCAGGGGCGATCAAATACCACCAAAAGAAAGCTCTATTTGTGGGGAAAAAAAGGACGCCAATTTTGTTTGGGAGCCACGTCGCACGACCGCGCAACTGTCAGTTAAAGCGACGCAGTGCCGAATCGCAAAAAGGGGCCTGGTCCTTTGGCTGCCAATTGGTCCGGGGCTGAAGTGGTTAAAATGTAATAATAGCATACACATTACATAAAATTATGAATTATGCTCCGATTACGAATCTACGAATGTTAGGAATGTTACGAATGTACGAATAAACGGAAAAACGAATCAACGAAACAATAACTCTAACGAAAATACGTTTAGTTACGAATACGAACGCCGACGACTTACGAATTTACGAATCGTTACGAATCAACGGAAACGAAAAAAACGAAACGAAAATAAACACATTTTTTTGTTGTGCACATGTCTAGATTCTGGGGAGCGGAGATTTGGTGGCCTTTGAATACACGAGTCACCAGAAAGTATATTTACGCTTCTTTTACAAGTGACCTTTCAGGTAAAAGTGACCCCGTGGAGACGGGTCACTTTAAAGAATAATTATTTCTCACAATGGTATCTATTCTTATCCTCCATGGTCTCTCTGTCTGGATATCCGTCCTAATAAATTTCTAATCATAGACTGTGTGTTTTTAACCCTTACAGAATGATGAGTACTCTTCCCCAATTCATAAAGTCTCTCACCATGCCAGCATTTTTGCCACTATATGGGCAGCTTCTGCCCCTGCTTCCCAGGGTATGACCTACAGAATGATAGGAGGTAGTGCAAAGGTAATGTTCAGAATTGTTATAGGTGGAAACCCAAATATTAGTCTTTTAGCACCCCAAACGCTAAGATGCCATTATTCTGCGATCCTAACTGTGGATTCCGCGTATTCATGGGTTCCAAATAAGGTCCAAGAACTCAACTTCTAATCATAGGGCGTTAATCACAATTTTCCAAATTATTTGCTGTAGAGACCCCCATTAGATCAGAGTCCCCCATTCATCAGTGCTCCCCACTTAGAGACCCCCCCCTATTAGATCAGAACCCCCTTATACCAGTGCCCCCTTAGAGACCCCCATTAGATCAGCGTGCCCTTATATAAGTGTTCCCTTTAGAGATCCCCCTATTAGATCAGAACCCCCTTATACCAGTGCCTCCTTAGAGACCCCCATTAGATCAGAGTCCCCCATTCATCAGTGCCCCCTTAGAGACCCCCCTATTAGATCAGAACCCCCTTATACCAGTGCCCCCTTAGAGACCCCCATTAGATCAGCGTGCCCTTATATAAGTGTTCCCTTTAGAGATCCCCCTATTAGATCAGAATTCCTTTATTTCAGCACCCCCCTTAGATTAAAGACGCCCCTCATTAGAGGAGATCCCTTTTATATCAGTGCCCCTGCTTTGAGACCCCCCCCCATTAGATCAGGGTCCCCTTATCAGGGCCCCCTTACAGACACCCCATTAGATCATCAAAGTCCCCTTATATCAGTGCCCCCCTTATATTAGAGACCCCCATCAGATTAGATTCCCTTTATATCAGTGCCCCTCGTTAGAGACCCCCCTCCCCCCATTAGATCAGGGTCTCCTTATATCAGGGCCCACCTTAGAGATCCCCCATTAGATCAAAGTCCCCTTATATCAGCAAACCCCTTAGAGACCCCCATTAGATCAGAGTCCCCTTATATCAGTGCCCCTCTTAGAGAACCCCCATTAGACCAGAGCCCCCTTTATACCAATGCCTCCCCCTTAGAGAACCCCCATTAGATCAGAGTCCCCTTTAATCAGCACTCATCTTAGATTAGAGACCCTCCCATTGGATGAGATTTCCTTTTTTATCAGTGCCCCCCCCCCCCCCCTTAGAGACCAACCATTCGATCAGGGTCTCCTTATATCAGGGCCCACCTTACAGATCCCCCATTAGATCAAAGTCCCCTTTAATTAGCGACCCCCCATTAGATCAGAGTCTCCTTATATCAGCATCCCCCCTTAGGGACCGTCCAATTATATCAGAGTCACCTCATATCAGCACCCCCCAACAGACCCCCATTAGATCAGGGGGCAGAGCAGGGAGGTGGAGTAGCTCTGCATAGTGCTATTTTCCTTCCACTGTACACACTGGCAAAGCGTGTCATTGGTTACTAGGCATTGGTGGTCCCAGTAACCAATGACTGCAATGGTAATTGAGGCAGGGGAGAAGCCAGGGCACAGGCAGGCACTCCCAACAGGAATCCTCACTGGGAGCACTGTGTAAGAGCACACATTGCACCCATCGAGGATGCCCCACTGATTGGAGCCCAGTGGCATGACACATGCTCTGGCACTGGCTCTGGGACTCCGGCCCCATAGATTGGATTTACTTGAAATCCTGGGATGGTTGGGAAGTGTCCAGGTTTCAGGCGGTCTAAAACCTGGACACAGGATTCAATACCTGGACTGCCTGGGTGAATCTCGGACAGGTGGCAACTCTACCCAGGTGTCAGTGTGTCATTGATCTGGTCCCTCAAGTGTCCCATTTTTATGATGTGTTGATATGTTCTTAATGTACCATTATTTCAGGACCCTAAATATTAAAGTATCATTTTTCTTCCTGTAATTGTCAGTAATACATCTCTGTTTCTCTGTTTTTGGTCATTGCAGCCATTGGCTTTGAGAATTCACAAGACCTAATCAAAGGTTTGTATACGCCCCTGAGGTACTTCTCTTTATAACCCAGAGCTGTA
The DNA here is from genome assembly GCA_028564925.1 of Lithobates sylvaticus. NCBI lineage: Eukaryota > Metazoa > Chordata > Amphibia > Anura > Ranidae > Lithobates > Lithobates sylvaticus. Next base: position 3,939,318 of record CM053036.1, read on the forward strand.
AGGAGCTGTGCTACAAAATGGTGATGGGAAGCCGTACATAGGGCAGCCATCAGAAATTGTGGGGGCCCCTTATACAGCTTTAAGCCTGGCCCCCCCCCCCCAAGCCTGACCACCAACATTCCCCAGGGTCCCGCCTACTTGCCATCCCACCAAGTTCTTCAGTGCCTCAGCCCCCTCACACCTGTACCCTCTGAGCCCCCCTCACACCTGTACCCTCTGAGCCCCCCTCACACCTGTACCCTCTGAGCCCCCCTCACACCTGTACCCTCTGAGCCCCCCTCACACACCTGTACCCTCTGAGCCCCCCTCACACCTGTACCCTCTGAGCCCCCCCTCACACCTGTACCCTCTGAGCCCCCCTCACACCTGTACGCTCTGAGTCCCCCTCATCACCTGTACTCTCTGAGCCCCCCTCATCACCTGTCCACTCAGGGGGGGGAGGGGGGGCATGGGGGGGTGGGGGGGGGGGTTCTGAGCCCCCCTCACACCTGTACCCTCTTCAGCCTCTGACCTCACCTGTACTCTCTGAGCCCCCCTCATACCTGTACTCTCTGAGCCCCCCTCACACCTGTACTCTCTCACACCTGTACTCTCTGCCCCCTCTCACACCTGTACCCTCTGAGCCCCCCTCACACCTGTACGCTCTGAGCCCCCCTCACACCTGTACTCTCTGAGCCCCCCTCACACCTGTACTCTCTGAGCCCCCCTCACACCTGTACCCTCTGAGCACCCCTCACACCTGTACGCTCTCAGCCCCCCTGACACCTGTACCTTCTGAGCCCCCCTGGCACCTGTACCCTCTGAGCCCCCCTGACACCTGTACCCTCTGAGCCCCCCCCACACCTGTACCCTCTGAGCCCCTCTCACACCTGTACGCTCTGAGCCCCCTCTCACACCTGTACTCTGAGCCCCCCTGTACCCTCTGAGCCCCCCTCACACCTGTACCCTCTGAGCCCCCCTCACACATGTACTCTCTGAGCCCCCCTGACACCTGTATACTCTGAGCCCCCCTCACACCTGTACGCTCTGAGCCCCCCCTCACACCTGTATCCTCTGAGCCCCCCTCACACCTGTACGCCCCCTCACACCTGTACGCTCTCAGCCCCCCTGACACCTGTACCTTCTGAGCCCCCCTGGCACCTGTACCCTCTGAGCCCCCCTGACACCTGTACTCTCTGAGCCCCCCCCACACCTGTACGCTCTGAGCCCCCCTCACACCTGTACCCTCTGTGCCCCCCTCACACCTGTACCCTCTAAGCCCCCCTCACACCTGTACACTCTCAGCCCCCCTCACACCTGTACCCTCTTAGCCCCCCTCACACCTGTACTCTCTGAGCCCCCCTCACACCTGTACACTCTCAGCCTCCCCCCCTCACACCTGTACGCTCTGAGCCCCCCTCACACCTGTACTCTCTGAGCCCCCCCTCACACCTGTATGCTCTGAGCCCCCCTCACACCTGTACGCTCTGTGCCCCCCTCACACCTGTACGCTCTGTGCCCCCCCTCACACCTGTATGCTCTCAGCCCCCCTCACTCCTGTACGCTCTCAGCCCCCCCCTCACACCTGTACTCTCTGAGCCCCCCCTCACACCTGTATGCTCTAAACCCCCCTCACACCTGTACTCTCTGAGCCCCCCCTCACACCTGTATGCTCTGAGCCCCCCTCACACCTGTACTCTCTGAGCCCCCCCTCACACCTGTACTCTCTGAGCCCCCCCTCACACCTGTATGCTCTGAGCCCCCCTCACACCTGTACTCTCTGAGCCCCCCTCACACCTGTACTCTCTGAGCCCCCCCTCACACCTGTATGCTCTAAACCCCCCTCACACCTGTACTCTCTGAGCCCCCCTCACACCTGTATGCTCTGAGCCCCCCTCACACCTGTACTCTCTGAGCCCCCCCTCACACCTGTATGCTCTGAGCCCCCCTCACACCTGTACTCTCTGAGCCCCCCCTCACACCTGTAGGCTCTGAGCCCCCCTAACACCTGTTCGCTCTGAGCCCGCCTCACATGTGTATATATGACATGCATGTACACACACACAGACATGTACACAGAGACTTGTACAGTACACACAGACATGTACACACACACACACACACACACACAAAAACGTGCAACGGGTGTACACAAGCCCTCTAGAATCAGAGGGCCTTGCCCTGAATCCCTCGGGGCGTTAGGCTCCTGGCGGGGACAAGGGTACTTACACTTGGTCCATCTGCCCGAAGCCAGACGGACCCCTTCTCTGGAGGGTCTGCTGAAACAGACCCACCCAAGTACTAGATGGGACTCCCCTAAAGGGAGACCCCAATGAGAGAAGGCGAACCAAGCCAAAAGGCCATGTCCACCCCCTCCCAAGACTTTCAGGGCAGGCCCGAGGACCTACACCCTACTCATCACAAAACCAAAATGCAAAACCCTGTACAAACACAAAAATACAAAAAGTGACAAACAAAGGAATAAATAAAAAAAAGTGGGGGAGGAATAAGTGGAGAGGAGAGTGAAAAGGCGGCCATTGTGTGATACAAAGACCAGGCCCTCCGGCCAGGAATAAAAAATTCCTCCGGTCCCAGCCAAAAGGCCAAATCAGAGTGACCCTCACTCACAGTGATTTTATGGCACCCCTAGACTGTTACTCCAGGGGCATATACTCCATAGGCTTTCAAGACCAACCCCGACCAACGACCCAGACCACAGCAGCCACCACCCCAGGCAGGAAAGTCTGGAGTTCAGGAAGCCCGGGGAGAGCCTGCCCCTCAACAAGCTCAACCCCGGCTCCCATCAGTCCCACCTAATTACATTCAGGAGATACTAACCGCTCTGCCCCGGTGCTGTAGGCAAGCAAGCTTTCTCTCCCGAAAAACTGACCGGAGCTAGAACTACCCCAATCTAGGCCAGGAACCCGACCCTCTGGGTCAGACCCAATGCAGCACCCATCCTCACCAGGAGCACCCTTCTTGACGGCTCAGACTCGATCATGGACCGGCTCCCAGTATCTGTCAGGCAGCACGGTCTGACCCCTAGCGAAACCGCCCTTCCAGGTGCAATTGGATTTGCATCTGCTTCTCATCCACTCATGGGAGAAGGATAGCGCCTCCTCTGGCAACTGATAAGAACATATACTACACTTGATCTTAGCCAAAAGGCCGAGAAGCGATTTGTTTTAAAGGACCAGTTAACCAAAAACAGATATTTTAGTTTATGGTACTGTAGATGTTGGGCGGTCTACAGACCCGTTGACGGTCTCTTCTGTCTCCTGGGGACTCTATTGGTGAGATCTCTGAATTTCAAAGTCATCACACCTACTGCACCCATTATGAGGGGCCCCACCATCCTTGCTGAATTTCTGTGTATTTTAGATTACTGGAAATGCAACAGGAGGAGTTGGGACTCACAAAGGTGGACAGGAACAGACCTGGGAATGGAGAGATTTAACCGTTTTATGTATCCAGGGACACCAAGCAATGTGTGAGTAGACTGAGACACAAAAGGGGGACTTTCTCTCACAGTATGAAAAACTGTTCCCCCTTATCCTATATTGGACTGTTGTTTCATTTTTGCTATATACCGACTATATACACGATCAGCCATAACTTTTTGACCACCCACCTAACCACCTAATACTGAGTAGGTCCCCCTTTTGCTGCCAAAACAGCCCTGGCCCATCAAGGCATGGACTCAACTAGACCTCTGAAGGTATGCTGTGATATCAGGCACCAAGTCATCAGTGGCAGATCTGTCGGGTCACCTGAGGGGCCAAGTGACTAGGAGCGCACCACAGAGGTTGTGGACCAAACGGCTGACTGTTGAGGGTCGATGGTTCTGTGAAACAGCTACACAGGGTCGCAGCCACGGTCCTGGACAGAGAGCTAGACTGTGAGATTCTCCAGGTTGAGTCTAAGAGCCAGCAGGTTTTCACCAGAGCCTCTGGTGGGGAGGATGAACTTGGCTGCAGCTGACTCCAGCTCACGGCCCCCAGAGTCTCCCAGCTCGTGCTCATGGCAGGCTCTGGTGGATGGAGAGGAAGCAGCAGTCCAGGGCGATGCAGAATAATCAGGAGGACAAGCCAAAGGTCAGGGCAACAAGCAGACAGGGATGGTCAGGAGAACATGCCAAAGGTCAGGGCAACAAGCAGACAGAGATTGTCAGGAGAACATGCCAAAGGTCGGGGCAACAAGCAGACAGGGATGGTCAGGAGAGCCAAATGTCAGAGCAGACAGGGATGGTCAGGAGAACATGCCAAATGTCAGAGCAGACAGGGATGGTCAGGAGAACATGCCAAAGGTCAGGGCAACAAGCAGACAGGGATGGTCAGGAGAACATGCCTAAGGTTGGGGCAACAAGCAGACAGGGATGGTCAGGAGAACATGCCAAAGGTCAGAGCAGAAAGGGATGGTCAGGAGATCATGCCAAAGGTCAGAGCATGGTCAGGAGAACATGCCAAAGGTCAGAGCAGACAGGGATGGTCAGGAGAACATGCCAAAGGTCGGGGCAAGAAGCAGACAGTGATGGTCAGGAGAACATGCCAAAGGTCAGAGCAGAAAGGGATGTTCAGGAGAACACACCAAATGTCGGTACACAGAATCAAACGTAGAGCACACAGCAAGAATGACTCAGCGAAGCCTTCACACAATTGTTGCTTAGCAAGGCTGGCTTGCAGTGCGCAGTGTTAAATAGTGTTTCCTGTTAGAGGCTGGGGTGGAACCATGCTGAGAGAAGATTACTTAGGCCCCTTTCACACTGACAGACCGTTAAGGTCCGCCTGTCAGTTTTGACGGCGAACCTGAACGGGCGCTCCATGCTGGTCTATGGAGTGATGGATGTCAGTGGAGACATGTCCGCTGACATCCGACCCTGTCCGATCCGCCAAAAGCAGACGGACGGCTCTACGTCCGGATCCGTCGCTGGCGGATCGGATCGGGTGAGATCCGATGAAAACGGACACGCTGTCCGTTTTCATCCGATCTCTCCATAGAGACCAGCGGCGCTCGACAAGCCCCTCCCCGCTCAGTGAGCAGAGAGGGACTTGTCATCCGCCAGCTCAACGGAGAGCTCTCCTGCTGAGCCGGCGGACAGAGGCGTGCAAGCGGATCTGCCTAGTCTGAAAGGGGCCTTAAACACACAGTGGTGAGAGGTCAGTCCCTAAAGCTGATACACAGACCAAAGAGGTGGGCAGACAGTCAGGGCATGAAACATTACTGCAGATTCATGACAAGATCCTTTAAGTTGGGAGGTGGGGCCTCCATGGATCGGACTTGTTTTTCCAGCACATCCCACAGATGCTCAATTGGATTGAGATCTGGAGAATTTGGAAGCCAAGTCAAAACCCCAAACACATTGTTGTGTTCCTCAAACCATTCCTGAACCATTTTTGCAGTGTGGCAAGGCGCATTATTCTGCTTAAAGAAGCCACTGCCATCCAGGAATACTATTTGTTCACCGCCAATGTTTAGGTAGGTGGTACGTGTCAAGTAACATCCACATGAATGGCAAGATTCAAGATTTCCAGGAAGAACATTGCCGACAGCATCGCACTGCCTCTGCTGGCTTGCCTTCTTCCCATACCGCATCCTGGGGCTACCAGGTAAGCCGTGAACAAACACCCGGCCATCCACATGATGTAAAAGATTCCTCAGACCAGGCCACCTTCTTCCATTGCTTAGTGGTCCAGTTTCTGATGCTCATGTACCCATTGTAGGTGCTTTTGTCTGCGAGCTCCCTGACTGGTTTGCAGCTCCGCGGCCCCATACACAGCAAAATGTGATGCCCATTTTTCTGCTATCAACTTCATGGACATCATGTTCACTTGCTGCCTAATATATCCCACCCACTTTCAGAGACCATTGGTGGTCTTAACGTTATGGCTCATCAGTGTATATATTATAAAGCATAGGTGCAGCGCTTAAATGTCATGAAAAATACAAGTTCTCAGATCTCAGAGCTCCGCCCAACATGTTTCGTCAAAAGTGACGTGTATATATTATAAAGCATAGGTGCAGCGCTTAAATGTCACGAAAATACAAGTGCATGCAGTGTAATTAATTGAAAGTACACAAATCAGTGTGCATCACCCTGCATTGGATCAAAATCAAATACAAGTCCAAATTAAATGGAAAAATAAGAGTCCAAAATGAAGAAAATCCAACTTAGGGATAGCAGTCTTCCAATAGTGCGGAAAGAAGGGATAGGTATGGATTCCCAAACTCCGCCAAACTTCTTCGGTTCTAAAACAGCACAACACCTCGGTGCACAGAGAAGACGGGGGGGGCTTACAGGAAAATATGTGACCCCCCCAATAAAGACTGGTCAATCAGTGCTTGTGTGTTACTACATAATGGCCTGCTTTACTCAGAAGCACATGTCAAACAATGATGTTATAATGTTGCCATAGGTTGCTAAGCACACGTGCTCAATGTGGAAATGGTATCATGAAAAAAAAAAAAGAAGAGACAACCTCCATAACGTAACCCAGTCGTATAATATGCTAAATGCACTTACATTAAAATAGTTGTAAACACGCCCTTCATGTCATAAAAACAACTCCGATTCCAGGAAGCAAGATGGCCATGGTGAAATCGTGCATGTGCAGTGGTGTGTATTGCAGCTCCGCCCAACATGTTTCGTCAAAAGTGACGTGTATATCTTAGAGATCGGAATACACACCGGGTCAGTGCCGACAGGCTTTTGCTCGCTCTTTCTCCATACAAATCTATGGTAATTCAAAAAGCAGATGAATCATGTAAAAAGCAGATCAATTGCCCTTCAGAGTCAGAAGCAGCTTTATTGGCCATGTGTGTACAGCATACAAGAAAATTGTCTTCTGTAAAAGGTTTAGAAGTTTTAAAACATTTAGCTTCTGCGACAATCTCATCAGCATCCTAAATGAATGTCAGAAATACATTGCATCTAGACCCACACAACAATTCTTGGATCCTTCAGCTGGGTTTTCCCACTTACCCAAATGACCCTCCACCCCTCCCCCCAGAAAACCTGATTTACTCCTCTTCTTATCCTTGCACACCCTGTTTCCCCCACATCCCTGCATAGAGATAGTTCAAAATAAAAACCCTCCAAGTGCCGCACACCTGACCATTCAGGCATTGCCAGTAGGGGGCCCCATGACAGCTTCCGCTTCCATCTACCTGTCAATCACAGCTATCTGACAGGTAGATCAGGTCCCTGCTGCTAAGAGATTGTGTTTAGTCAGACCTCTCGTGATGCGCTCCTCCCCGCCGCCCCCTCCTGATTTTCTCCTCATCCTCCCCCCCCAGTCTCCTGCATACTTGCTCTGTGTGTCCCGCTGAATTCCCCCCCCCCCCCTCCTCTATCTTCAGTGTCATATGATGAGAGAACCCAGAGGAGGAGCACAGCTATTCTGCTCACAGGACATGCAGGGAGAGAGGTGAGCTGAGGGAGGGACATCAGTTTGGGGTGGTAAGCTGAGCACAATACCTGGCAAAGTTTAATGCCAGGAGGGAAGTTTATGTGGAAATATGTGAAGGGTTGGAATAGCAGCGAGTTTGTGTTGGAGCCCCTGCAGAGTTTGCAGCCCCCCCCCCCCCCAAGCTAACATACATCTCCTAAGCAGGAACACATCACTATCTCCCCAAGCATTCTGTCCAGATAATGTGCACTTCATTTATCACCTTTCCGTTTAACCCTGTGTTATCCAAACTCTGTTCAATGAAAAGTGTAAACTCACCACATAAACACTCTATATACAAAATAACATTCCCCAATAAAGATCAGAACATGATGATCACATTACATGGAAGCACAATTGTATGACTGCTGATTATTCAGAGAATTACCGTATTTATGTTTATTGAGGATTGTTCTTTTTTAATGTACTAACAGTGAAGCTTCATCCACACAATACGAAAATTGGATGAAAAATACCACTTTTGAAGCGTTTGTGCATATGAGCGTATTATTTTTTTTTTTTTTTGGTGGGCGAGTGGATCTTGGGTGGGAGTTCCCACACTTTTTTTCCCCAGGCCTTGACCCCTGCTGCCATCTAACTATTTTTTTGGGTCTGTCTCTTCTCTAGTTGCGGTCTGTGGGGATCCCGTGAGAATTGACTTCGGTGAAGTTAAGTTTGGATTAACTCTTTATCAGTCAGAAGCCAAATACAACTGCAAGACAGATTATTACACCCTTGTTGGAGAAGGTGAGAGCCGGAATAAATCACGTCCTGTATTGTATGTGTTACCAGTGGTCAGTGTGAGCAGCCTTTCCTAACCTTTTTAACACAGAGGAACCCTTGAAATAATAATGGAATGCATTAAGGTGAAAAAACTTTTACCTTTACAACCCCTTTAATTCAATTTTTTATAATTTATAAGAATTTTTTGTGCAATTTTTTTTTATGTTTATAATAATTAAATATTAATTGATTAACATATTTATTGGATTTTTTTTTTTCAGCTGCATATGGTATTATTTTTGTTTTTTAATTACTTTTTAAAAAATAATAATAGAATGCCTTAAGGTGAAAAAACTTTTACCTTTACAACCCCTTTTAATTCAATTTTTTTATAATTTATAAGAATTTTTTGGGCAATTTTTTTTTATGTTTATAATAATTAAATATTAATTGATTAACATATTTATTGGATTTTTTTTTCAGCTGCATATGGTATTATTTTTGTTTTTTAATTACTTTTTAAAAAATAATAATAGAATGCATTAAGGTGAAAAAACTTTTACCTTTACAACCCCTTTAATTCAATTTTTTATAATTTATAAGAATTTTTTGGGCAATTTTTTTTTTTATGTTTATAATAATGAAATATTAATTGGTTAACATATTTATTGGATTTTTTTTCAGCTGCATATGGTATTATTTTTGTTTTTTAATTACTTTTTAAAAAATAATAATAGAATGCATTAAGGTGAAAGAACTTTTACCTTTACAACCCCTTTGATTGAATTTTTTATAATTTATAAGAATTTTTTGGGCATTTTTTTTATGTGTATAATAAATAAATATTAATTGATTAACATATTTATTGGATTTTTTTCAGCTGCGTATGGTATTATTTTTGTTTTTTAATTACTTTTTAAAAAATAATAATTGAATGCATTAAGGTGGAAAAAACGTTTACCTTTACAACCCCTTTAATTCAATTTTTTATAATTTATAAGAATTTTTTGGGCAATTTTTTTTTTATGTTTATAATAATTAAATATTAATTGATTAACATATTTATTGGATTTTTTTTTCAGCTGCATATGATATTATTTTTGTTTTTAATTACTTTTTAAAAAATAATAATAGAATGCATTAAGGTGAAAAAACTTTTACCTTTACAACCCCTTTAATTCAATTTTTTATAATTTATAAGATTTTTTTGGGCAATTTTTTTTTATGTTTATAATAATTAAATATTAATTGATTAACATATTTATTGGATTTTTTTTTCAGCTGCATATGATATTATTTTTGTTTTTAATTACTTTTTAAAAAATAATAATAGAATGCATTAAGGTGAAAAAACTTTTACCTTTACAACCCCTTTAATTCAATTTTTTTATAATTTATAAGAATTTTTTGGGCAATTTTTTTTTAATGTTTACAATAATTAAATATTAATTGATTAACATGTTTATTGGATTTTTTTTTCAGCTGCATATGGTATTATTTTTGTTTTTTAATTACTTTTTAAAAAATAATAATAGAATGCATTAAGGTGAAAAAACTTTTACCTTTACAACCCCTTTAATTCAATTTTTTTTATAATTTATAAGAATTTTTTGGGCAATTTTTTTTTAATGTTTACAATAATTAAATATTAATTGATTAACATGTTTATTGGATTTTTTTTTCAGCTGCATATGGTATTATTTTTGTTTTTTAATTACTTTTTAAAAAATAATAATAGAATGCATTAAGGTGAAAAAACTTTTACCTTTACAATCCCTTTAATTCAATTTTTTATAATTTATAAGAAATTTTTGGGCAATTTTTTTTTTATGTTTATAATAATTAAATATTAATTGATTAACATATTTATTGGATTTTTTTTTCAGCTGCATATGGTATTATTTTTGTTTTTTAATTACTTTAAAAAAAAATATTTGGTTTATTTAATGAAAATGTAAACGTTAATTACATTTTTTATAATATATAAAAAAAATTGGCAATTTTTTTAAATATTTATAATAATGAAATAGTAATTGATTAATTCAAATTAAAATGTGGATACAACAATGCCAGTGGTGTATTGCATTAAGGGCTATATATGGTCTATGAATCATCGCAAGTAATTAAAACATTTTGAGCTATATTTTTTTTCATTGTTTTCCATCAAATTTTTGTCTTTTCAGGTGTAAAATATAGGGTGCCTTTAACCACTACAATACCGGGGGGCACTTTCGCCCCCTTCCTTCCAAGACCAATTTTCAGCTTTCAGCGTTCTCGCACTTTCAGTGACAATTGCGCGGTCATGCAATGCTGTACCCAAATGAAATTTTTATCATTTTGTTTGCACAAATAGAGCTTTAGTTTGGTGGTATTTATTCACGACTTCGTTTTTTATTTTTTTTTGCGATATAAGTGAAAAAATTGCGGACAATTTTTAAAAAAAAACAATATTTTCTCCTTTCTTTTTTAAAAGAAATCCAAAAAATCTAATTTTGTCATAAATTTAAGCCAAAATGTATTCTGCTACATGTTTTTAGTAAAAAAAAATCCGTTAAGTGTATAATAATTGGTTTGCGTGATCACGGACAGATGTACGCAAATGATCATGTACAGATGTGCGCAGGTGATCACGGACATATGTGTGCAGATAATCATTGGCACATGTTATTTTACTGGGACATATGTGGGGGACATGTGTTTTTATTATTTGGGGACATGTGTGTTTTGGGGACATGTGTTTTTATCATTTGGGGACATGTATGTTTTGGGGACATGTATGTTTTGGGGACATGTGTGTTTACTGTGTTGGTGATACTACACTGGCGATCAGTGAGTAAAAAGCTGTAAAAAAACAGCTCACACTCACTGATCACCAGCCGGCTGCAGCGATCCGCTCTCCTCTCCTCAGCGACGACTTCCGTGTGAGGAGAGGAGAGCTGATTGCCTAGCAACCGGCTGTTTGCTTACATCACATGACGGCTGTGATTGGACACGGCCATCATGTGATCAGGAGGGCCAATCACAGAGCCCTCCTGCCGATCCGAGATGCGCCGTGTCCGGGTGAAACGAGCGCATCGGGATCGCGCCGCTGCGCGGGCACGCGATCCCCCTACTTCTGAAGGACGTTCAGGAACGTCCTATCAGAAGTAGACGGCTCCCACACGGACGTATATATACAGTGTCCGGGTGGGAAGTAGTTAAAAATGCGTATAAACAAAAACGCGTCTAAACGCGGGTAGCACGTTTACCCGCGTTTAGCCGCGTTTGGCGTCTGAAACATCGGAAACTTCGGCGTCTGAACCCATTTTTTTTGCTTCCCAAGAAACGCTGTTAAACGCAACTGCATAAAAACGGCAATAAACGAGACTTTTTATACTTAGAATCCTAAACATGCCACATGCTAGATATTTATTTTTTATATCACAATGTACTGTTCATGTTAATGAATTATAAGAATTAGTAATTATTAGGAGGGGTTCTCTGTGACCTGAAAGTTATTTCCAGGGTTCCTCCATATTACAACGTTTCAGGCTGAGCTGATCGAATCTTTTATCAATGTGCAAATATTTCTGGCCCTGACTCTTCTCTTCTCCTGCAGAGACCTATCACTGCTCTTTGGATGGACTTTGGGTAAACAGTAAAAACCAAAGTGATCCTCCTACGTGTAAACCAGGTGAATGTGAACTTTTTTTTTTAGCACTCGCCAATACCAATTACCGATACTGTTTTATTTACACTTCAGTTGTCAGCAATGGTACAAAGCATTGAAAAGTTATTTACAAATTAAATTAAAAAAAAAAGTTTTCATTAGAGGCTGAGCCATGTTGTTGATAAACATTGCCTGTTTTTTTTCAAAGCATTATTTACAAATTAAATTTTAAAAAAAGTTTAATTTTGCGATTTTTTTAAATGTGAAACATGAAAATATATTTTACAGGTATAAAAATATTAACAAATAAAGCAAACAAAAAAGTTTGAATTATTAATAGTTTATAAAAATAGAAGTGAAAAAAAAAAGGAGTTAATAAGGAGTTAATAAGGCTGATTAGAGCAAATTAAGTGTTTACAAGGAGTTAAACAGAGGAACATTTAATTAAAAAAAATATATATATTTTTTTATTTTACTTGACAGGTTGCTTTAAACCGAGTGACCTCATCTAAAAACTGAAGTTCATTCTTTGATCTGTAGATGAATAAACAGAAAGATACATTTATTTGTATCTTTTTGTTTTAGAGGCTGAGCAATGTTGTTGATAAACATTGCCTGTTTTTTTTCAAAGCATTGAAAAGTTATTTACAAATAAAAATTAAAAAAAAAAAACGTTTTCATTAATTTTGCGAATTTTTTAAATGGGAAACATGAAAATATATTTTACAGGTATAAAAATAATAACAAATAAAGCCAACAAAAAAGTTTGAATTATTAATAGTTTATAAAAATAGAAGTGAAAAAAAAAGGAGTTAATAAGGCTGATTAGAGCAAATTAAGTGTTTACAAGGAGTTAAACAGAGGAACATTTAATTAAAAAATATATATATATTTTTTATTTTACTTGACAGGTTGCTTTAAACCGAGTGACCTCATCTGCAGACTGAAGTTCATTCTTTGAACTGTAGATGAATAAACAGAAAGATACAAAATGAAACAACATTTATTTGTATCTTTTTGTTTTAGAGGCTGAGCAATGTTGTTGATAAACATTGCCTGTTTTTTTTCAAAGCATTGAAAAGTTATTTACAAATGAAATAAAAAAAAAAAAAACGTTTTCATTAATGTTGCACTTTTTTAAATGTGAAACATGAAAATATATTTTACAAGTATAAAATATTAACAAATAAAGCCAACAAAAAAGTTTGAATTATTAATAGTTTATAAAAATAAGGAGTTAATAAGGCTGACTACTGTTTTGTTTACACTTCAGTTGTCAGCAATGGTACAAAGCATTGAAAAGTTATTTACAAATTAAATTTAAAAAAAAGTTTTCATTAATTTTGCTATTTTTTTAAATGTGAAACATGAAAATATATTTTACAAGTATAAAATATTAACAAATAAAGCCAACAAAAAAGTTTGAATTATTAATAGTTTATAAAAAAAAAAGGAAAAAAAAAGGAGTTAATAAGGCTGATTAGAGCAAATTGAGTGTTTACAAGGAGTTAAACAGAGGAACATTTAATTAAAAAAAAACTAAAAAATATATATATATTTTTATTTTACTTGACAGGTTGCTTTAAACTGAGTGACCTCATCTGCAGACTGAAGTTCATTCTTTGATCTGTAGATGAATAAACAGAAAGATACAAAATGAAACATTTTTGTTTTAGAGGCTGAGCAATGTTGTTGATAAACATTGCCATTTTTTTCAAAGCATTGAAAAGTTATTTACAAATGAAATAAAAAAAAAAGTTTTTATTAATTTTGCACTTTTTTAAATGTGAAACATGAAAATATATTTTACAGGTATAAAAATAATAACAAATAAAGCAAACAAAAACGTTTGAATAGATTATAAAATAGAAGTGAACAAAAAAATTAAATAAGGAGTTAATAAGGCCGATTAGAGCAAATTGAGTGTTTACAAGGAGTTAAACAGAGGAACATTTAAAAAAAAACAAAAAAATATATATTTTTATTTTACTTGACAGGTTGCTCTAAACCGAGTGACCTCATCTAAAAACTGAAGTTCATTCTTTGATCTGTAGATGAATAAACAGAAAGATACAAAATGAAACAACATTTATTTTTATCTTTCTGTTTTAGAGGCTGAGCAATGTTGTTGATAAACATTGCCTGTTTTTTTTTCAAAGCATTGAAAAGTTATTTACAAATGAAATAAAAAAAACTGTTTTCATGAATTTTGCGCTTTTTTAAATTTGAAACATGAAAATATATTTTACAGGTATAAAAATAATAACAAATAAAGCAAACAAAAACGTTTGAATTATTAATAGATTATAAAAATAGAAGTGAACAAAAAAATTTAATAAGGAGTTAATAAGGCTGATTAGAGCAAATTTTGTTTTAGAGGCTGAGCAATGTTGTTGATAAACATTGCCTGTTTTTTTCAAAGCATTGAAAAGTTATTTACAAATGAAATTAAAAAAAAAAAGGTTTCATTAATTTTGCACTTTTTTAAATGTGAAACATGAAAATATATTTTAAAAGTATAAAATATTAACAAATAAAGCCAACAAAAAAGTTTGAATTATTAATAGTTTATAAAAATAGAAGTGAAAAAAAAATAAGGAGTTAATAAGGCTGATTAGAGCAAATTAAGTGTTTACAAGGAGTTAAACAGAGGAACATTTAATAAAAAAAAACAAAAAAATATATATATTTTTATTTTACTTGACAGGTTGCTTTAAACCAAGTGACCTCATCTGCAGACTGAAGTTCATTCTTTGATCTGCAGATGAATAAACAGAATGATACAAAATTAAACATTTATTTTTATCTTTCTGTTTCTGAGCAATGTTGTTGATAAACATTGCCTGTTTTTTTTCAAAGCATTGAAATGTTATTTACAAATTAAATTAAAATTGTATATTGTATAGCCAGTTTTCGTTTTGGATCAGGTGGGAAAGTGTTGAAACCCCTTCCGGGTTATTTTTTTTTTTTGTCTGTGTACCTTTGGGGGCATTTCCCTTCACTTCCTGTCCCAGTAACACAACAGGAAGTTAGAGGAAATCTCCCCAAATGAGGGGAATTCACCTTTTATGCCCCGTACACACGAGCGGATTTTCCGTCAGAAAAATCTTGGATGTTTTTTTCCGACGGAATACCGCTCAAGCTTGGCTTGCATACACGCGGTCACACAAAAGTTTGCTGAACTTTCGACCGTCAAGAACGCGGTGACGTACAACGCCACGACGAGCCGAGAAAATGAAGTTCAATGCTTTCCGAGCACGCGTCGAATTGTTTCCGAGCATGCGTTGAATTGTTTCCGAGCATGCGTAGGAATTGTTTCCGAGCGTGCGTTGAATTGTTTCCGAGCATGCGTAGGAATTGTTTCCGAGCGTGCGTTGAATTGTTTCCGAGCATGCGTAGGAATTGTTTCTGAGCATGCGTGGAATTGTTTCCGAGCGTGCGTTGAATTGTTTCCGAGCATGCGTAGGAATTGTTTCTGAGCATGCGTGGAATTGTTTCCGAGCGTGCGTAGGAATTTTGCGTGTCGGAATTGCTACAGACGATCGGGAATTTCCGATCAGAACTTTTTCCGATAGAAAAATAGAGAACCTGCTCTCAATCATTTGATGGCGGAAATTCCACCAGTAAAAGTCCGATGGAGCGTACACACGGTCGCATTTTCCAACCAAAAGCTCTCATCGGTCTTTTGCCGGCCGAATTTCCGATCGTGTGTACGCGGCATAAGACAGTCAGTTATCCCCAATTGAAAATTTCCCCTAGAGATGTCAGTGCTGTTACCCCCCCCCCCCCCCCCTGTGCTCGCGCGCGGGCGCTCCTGCCATGTTTCCCAGGCTCTGCGCTCCCAATGGTTGACTCGCGAAGGGTATGGCTGGTGCCATCGGTAGAGGGGAAAGAGATGGGGGAATATCTTTTCGCTGATCTCCCTTTCCTGTTAATGAGGTGTAAAATGTCACTCTTGGGTCCAGGTGCTGGGACTGTCCTTCTTGTCCTTCTTTACAAGCGGTGGAGATGCTCTCTTGTACAGTCCGCTTACACCAGGCATCCAAAGCACACCTCTCACGGTGCGATAAACAGTCTCTCCCGATTGTGGTCAGCTATGGCAGAGTTCTGTTAAACCTGCAGCCCATTTTTTTTTTCCACACCTCTCCAGCTTAAAACCTGTCCTCTCCCCTTTCCACTTTGTAATGCTCGTCTATGGAGTGTCTCCATTGCAGGGGGCAGCCATCGTGGTGGGGTCTAGATCGAGCGCAGAGGATGATCATCGGCTGATGCAACAGAGCAAGGAGAAGCGTTGCAGACAACGCTTCTCCTTGCTCTGTTGCATCATCCGATGATCATCCTCTGCACTCGATCTAGACCCCACCACGATGGCTGCCCCCTGCAATGGAGACACTCCATAGACAAGCATTACAAAGTGGTCTCCTTAATCCCTTTTACTCCCTTCCTGCCCAGGCCAATTTTCAGCTTTCAGCGCTTTCACACTTTGAATGACAATTGCGCGGTCATGCTACACTCTACACATGTGACATTTTTATCATTTTTTTTTTCACACAAATAGAGCTTTCTTTTGGTGGTATTTAATCACCACTGGGGGTTTTATTTTTGATAAACAAACGAAAAAAGACAGAAATATTTTGAAAAAAAAAATGTTTTTTCTTAGTTTCTGATATAAAATTTTGCAAAAATATTTTTTTCTCCTTCACTGATAAGCTGCACTGATAGGCTGCACTGATGAGGTGGCACTGATGAGGCGGCACTGATAGGCACTGATGAGGCGGCACTGATGAGGTGTCACTGATAGGCACTGATGAGGTGCCACTGATGAGGTGTCACTGATAGGCACTGATGAGGTGCCACTGATAAGGCGGCACTGATAGGCACTGATGAGGAGGTACTGATAGGCACTAATGAGGTGGCACTGATAGGCACTAATGAGGAGGTACTGATAGGCACAGATGAGGCGGCACGGATGGGCACTAATGAGGAGGTACTGATAGGCACTGATGAGGCAGCACTGATGAGGTGGCACCGATAAGCACTAATGAGGAGGTACTGATAGGCACTGATGAGGCGGCACTGATGAGGAGGCATTGATGAGGTGTCACTGATAGGCACTGATGAGGCGGCACTGATGAGGTGGCACTGATAAGGTGGCACTGATAAGGTGGCACTGATAGGCACTGATAGGCACTAATGAGGCGGCACTAATGAGGCGGCACTGATAGGCACTAATGAGGAGGTACTGATAGGCACTGATGAGGCGGCACGGAAAGGCACTAATGAGGAGGTACTGATAGGCACTGATGAGGTGGCACAGACAGGCACTAATGAGGAGGTACTGATAGGCACTGATGAGGCGGCACTGATAGGCACTGATGAAGAGGTACTGATAGGCACTGATGAAGAGGTACTGATAGGCACTGATGAGGAGGTACTGATAGGCACTGATGAGGCAGCACTGATGGACACTGATCAGGAGGCACTGAAGAGGAGGCACTTATGAGGCTGCACCCACTGATAGGGGGCACTGATAGGGGGCACTGATGGGCACTGATAGGATAGATAAAGATGACTGCTGCACTTCTGAATTAATGAATATTCAATTTAACCTGGTCTACACCGCAGAAGGATAATAAAGCAGCAACAATGGAAAAAAGTTCTGTTGCAGTTATCTGCTACAGTCCTGAATGAATTTGGATGGCCTTTATGCTTCAGTGGCGCCATCCGCCATTTCACCATATCGCCTTCCTGTGACTGGGTATCATTTCTGTATGGAACACATTGGACTCTTTGTATAAATACATTTTAATTTCAGTCTTCTTTTTATTTCCAGTCTGTGGCAGAACGACTCTGCAGCTATATTCCAGAATATATGGAGGCTCCCCAGCAGAGAACGGGTACTTCCCTTGGGTCATACATTTTACATCAGGAGGAGGATCGCTCATATCCGATCAATGGGTCCTCACAGCTGCCTCCCTGGTGCAAGCCAACCTCCAAACCAAATTACTCGCCGGTGACGTCTTCTACCGTAAAGGAGTGGAGCTGGGGGTCAAGAAGATCACACTGCACCCCAGATGGATCACAAGAGATAAAGGGAGTTATGACAATGACGTCGCCCTCGTCCAGCTGAGCCGTAGGATTGAAATGGGTCCCTGTATATCTCCGGTATGTCTGCCGGAGGATGTAGAGGACTCCTCCCCGGATATAGATGAAGTCGGGTATGTGGCAGGCTGGGGAACGTCAAGCGACGATTTCAGGGGACAGAGAACCGCAAAGCTGCAGTATGCTCCCGTTTCTGTCCGCAAAACCGAAGACTGCAAGAAGTCGGTAGTCACCGACCGAGACTTTACCGAAAACATGATCTGCGCAGGCGGAGATGGTAAAGATAGCTGTCGGGGTGACAGCGGCGGTCCGCTCATGTTCAGGTATGTGTCCGATGAAGTTCAGGACACAAACTTTTATCTCGGTGGAATTGTCTCCTGGGGCTTTGAATGTGGCAAATTCGGAATGTACACCAGAGTGAGGAATTATCTGGAGTGGATCAAAGAGACAATAAAGGAGGTCGAAAAGGAAGACGGTGAGCAGAAGGCCGAACCACTGAAGATTTGTAAATAGAATATACATTAAACGGGACGTAACATCAATTACTGTCCAAGTGATTATTATGAGAAGCCATATGTAAGCACTATATACAGAATAAATCATCTCAATAAAATCAATATATATGTTACTTTTGCTTTTTGAGTGTACAGGCGAGTGATCAGGGGTTATAATACTGGGGGTGGGGGGAGGGGGGGGTGCATGTTCCCTTGGTGCGTGTTTTCACTGCTCATCATTTGCCCTTCACTGTACATAAAGGAGGAAAGAGGCTTAAAGTTTATTCCAAAGAAAGAAAAAAATTTATTGCGGGAGTGACGTCATCTAAGCCTGGCCAATCAAAACAGTTGAAGATCAGAACCTGGAAGAACCCTGGTGAAGGAGCTTCTAGCCGTGGCATTGCTGGACTAGAGGTTAGTATATTTCCACTTTAAAGGACAACCTTAGCTTTAGTACCGTTGTCCTTAAAATATAGGGTGATCAGACGTCCCTCGGTTTCCGGGGGGGCAGTCCCCGGTTTTGTCCCACGGCAGGCAGGGCCGCTGATAAGCCAGTACAGCCGGCCCTATTGTACTGGGCCCGGCATCCTCAGCTCGGCATGGGGGGGCACACTCAGCCTTACAGATAATCGGTGCGGTAGTGGGGGGAGTTACATGCACCGATCTCCCTGTGGGGCTTTCAATGAAGCAGCTGACAGCCGCTTCTCCTCCTCTCCCTCCCGTGGCTGTCAGCTGCTTCATTGAAAGTCACACAGGGAGATCGGTGCTTGTAACTTCCCCCACCAATGCACCGATCATCCCCCGCTGCCCCTCAAATGTCCCTTAATCTCTGGGCCCCGGTGCCCTCCTCTAGCTCCACGTGGCCTCCTCCGGCTCACCGTGTCCTTCTCGGGGCCCCCGTGTCCACCTCCAGCTCCCCAGGTCCTCCTCTGTCCTCCTCCGGCTCCCCGTGTCCTTCTCGGGCCCCCCCGTGTCCACGGCCGGCTCCCCAGGTCATCCGCTATCTCCCTGTGTCCTCCTCCGGCTCCCCGTGTCCTTCTTGGCCCCCCCCCAGGTCCTCCTCTGTCTCCCTGTGTCCTCCTCCGGCTCCCTGTGTCCTCCATCTGCCCCTCCTTTTCTGAATGAACAGAGTCAGTGATCACTGACTCTGTCCATTCATAACTCAGCATTGTAAACTGTGTTTGCTTCAGTTTATGAATGGGGAAGAGCCTCTGTCTCCTCTCCATTCATCTTCAGAGCAGCTGAGGCTGAAGAGAAAGGGACTGGGGAATCTGTGTCCTCAGTGTGGGGGACTGGGGAATCTGTGTCCTCAGTGTGGGGGACTGGAGAATCTGTGTCCTCAGTCTGGGGGACTGGGGAATCTGTGTCCTCAGTGTGGGGGACTGGGGAATCTGTGTCCTCAGTCTGGGGGACTGGGGAATCTGTGTCCTCAGTCTGGGGGACTGGGGAATCTGTGTCCTCAGTCTGGGGGACTGGGGAATCTGTGTCCTCAGTCTGGGGGACTGGGGAATCTGTGTCCTCAGTCTGGGGGACTGTGTCCTCAGTCCCTTTCCCTGTCTCAAAGAGGAGATCTCAGGGATCTGTTTAGACCCCTGATATCTCACCAAAGCCCCCCCCCCCCCCCAACAGGGCTATTGAAAAATAAATAAAAATAAAGAGTAAGTAAATATTTAAAAATTAAATGGTAAAAATAACAAAATATTAAATAAAAATACCACTGACAAAGTCCACCCCCCTCCCAAAAAAAAGCATTGTAAAAAAAAAATATATAACAAAAAATATATAAATTGTAAAAATAATAAACAAAAATAAATTGTAAAAAAATAAATACTGCCACCATCTACTTTTCTACTCATAACAACCACTGCCATATTGATATGATCCACTGCCAACCTCCTCTCCCCAAAAAAGAATTGTGAAAAAAAAAGAAAGAAAAGAAATTAAAAAGTAAGAAAACAAATACTGTCCACTGCTCTACTGACACCATCCAGCCATAACCGCCCACGCCGCCCCCCCCCCCCCCCCAACCAAAGCACTTTGAAATGAAAAAATGAAAAAATACAAAAATAAAATTGTAAAAATAATAAAAAAAATAATAATAAACTAAAAAAATGTACACTGTTTATTGCCCTACTGGCACGATCCTGCACATACTACCCACCACTGTATACTCCATACTGTTCTCGTGCACATACTACCCACTGCCATATACTCAGCACTCCTCTCCCTTAGATGATCATTATATTAGTGTCGCTGTTGATGTCAGTGTCAGTTAGTCAGTTAAGCCAGCCATAGATGATTAGAAACTTGCCTGGTTTAGCAGGGACCGGCTAAGATTCGAACAATCTCTGAGTGCACCCCTGAACTCTGCACTCTGTACGTAGCGCACTCCTGAACTCTGAACTCTGTACATTGAGCACCCCTGAACTCTGCACATAACGCATTCCTGAACTCTGCACTCTGTACATTGAGCTCCCCAGAAATCTGCACATAGTGCACTCCTGAACTCTGCACTCTGTACATTGAGCTCCCCAGAAATCTGCACATAGCGCACTCCTGAACTCTGCACTCTGCAGCAATTAACTAGCAGTTCTACATATACCACTCAACATGTTTCGCTCATCTGAGCTTCCTCAGGAGTTTAGGTACATGGTACGATGAGCATGTCGGCGAACGCTGCAGGGAGAGGAGATTCTTTTGTTCCCCACATATATCTGCCGCCTTATCTATGTCCTACTACCAAATGCGTGTCTTCTTGGCCCTTTTGAGATCGGTGGCTGTCAGAATAAAAGGCCACATATACATGATTGGGTGCTGAGAAATTTACTCTATATCCTCCTGCGGTCTCAATTGTTGGACTTGGGTTTGGGTGACGGAGGGAGTTTCCACTGCCATGCACACTGACCTTCCTTTCAAAATGAAATAGCGCAAAAAATAAAAACCGCAGAGGTGATCAAATACCACCAAAATAAAGCTCTATTTGGGGGGAAAAAAGGCCGTCAATTTTGTTTGGGAGCCACGTAGTACGGCCGCGCAATTGTCAGTTAAAGAGACGCAGTGCCGAATCGCAAAAAGTGCTCTGGTCAGGAAGGGGGGTAAATTCTTCTGGGGCTGAAGTGGTTAAGCCCCCCCCCCCCCGTTCACACAGTGACAGTTCCAAATCACCTGACCTGTGGCTTTGAAAGTGAAGTCGCCTGATTTCAGAGTCGCAGTCGGGGTGTCTTTAATTTCTGTAGCCGCGCTGTAATTCTCTGTTTGTACAGCAGAGGTCAGCACAGGACAGGGACTGAAACTCCAGCAGAGATTTGGGGTCATCAATGTTCTCTTTGCCCCTCTGATCTCCTCCTCCCCTCCCCCCCGACCCATCCTCCGATTGCTGCTGAAACTTTCATTTCTAAGGAATTAACCTGCAAGAGCACAGAGAATGTAAGTATTACTGTCTCATGGATCAAATGTTTGATATTACCCGCTAGAAAGGATGAGATGTGATAGTCTGCAGAATAGGATGAAATGATCTGTTCAGAGACTCCACCAATTCCAGAATTTCGGAAGTAATTGGTCCACAAATATTCCCGACTTTAAACATTGAACGCTCTCCTTGTGTTCAAATGATACAATTGTATCCTATTGTTTATTTATTCCTTTATTTATTGCAGCGTTTTATACAGCGCCCAACAATATACACAGCGCTCTAAATATGGTACATTCACATCAGTCCCTGCCCCCAGGAGCTTACAATCTCATAGTCGGTTTTGATACTATATTGGCTTTTAAACTTAAAAAGTATCAAGAAGGGCTTTACCAATGCGAAATAAAAATAATTTTATAACCCAGTTTAGTAAATGAGCTGTAATACCTCTCCAGGTAAAACTAGAGCCATAGCAGATCATGTGAGTGCTGTGGGGCCCAGCGACACAGGGGACCCGGGAATGTGAGCGCTGTGGGGTCCGGCGACACAGGGGACCCGGGAATGTGAGCGCTGTGGGGTCCGGCGACACAGGGGACCCGGGAATGTGAGCACTGTGGGGCCCGGCGACACAGGGGACCCGGGAATGTGAGCGCTGTGGGGTCCGGCGACACAGGGGACCCGGGAATGTGAGCACTGTGGGGCCCGGCGACACAGGGGACCCGGGAATGTGAGCACTGTGGGGTCTGGCGACACAGGGGACCCGGGAATGTGAGCACTGTGGGGCCCGGCGACACAGGGGACCCGGGAATGTGAGCACTGTGGGGCCCTGCGACACAGGGGACCCGGTAATGTTAGCGCTGTGGGGCCCGGCGACACAGGGGACCCGGTAATGTGATCGCTGTGGGGCCCGGCGACACAGGGGACCTGGGAATGTGAGGGCTGTGGGGCCCGGCGACACAGGGGACCCAGGAATGTGAGCACTGTGGGGTCCGGCGACACAGGAGACCCAGGAATGTGAGCACTGTGGGGTCCGGCGACAAAGGGGACCCAGGAATGTGAGCGCTGGGGGGTCCAGCGACACAGGGGAACCGGGAATGTGAGCGCTGTGGGCCCTGGTGACACAGGGGACCCGGGAATGTAAGCGCTGTGGGGTCCGGCGACACAGGGGACCCGGGAATGTGAGCGCTGTGGGGTCCAGCGACACAGGGGAACCGGGAATGTGAGCGCTGTGGGGCCCGGCGACACAGGGGACCCAGGAGTGTGAGCGCTGTGGGGCCCAGTGACACAGGGGACCCGGGAATATGAGCACTGTGGGGCCCGACGACACAGGGGACCTGGGAATGTGAGCGCTGTGGGGCCCGGCGGCGACACAGGGGATCCGGTAATGTGAGCGCTGTGGGGTCTGGCGACACAGGGGACAAGGGAATGTCTGATGTATAAAGATTTATCCATGTATCAAAAATATTCAGTTAATAATTGTACATGGAATCCATCGTTCACACGCCTCTGAAATTCCTATTATTGTCTCTCCTCTGAAAAGCGATGTGTGCTCTGGAGGGCACTAAATTCACGGGGGTCAGCAGAGGCACAGGATCCTTTGGGGTGCACTGCAGTGATGGGGTGTATAGGGGTGCACAGGGATCAATAGAAGGCACTGGATGCTCTGGGGTGCATTGGAGTCATGGTGCGCATAGGGATGCACAGGGATCATTAGAAGACACTGGATTCTGTGGGGGTACACTGGAGTTATGGGGGGGGGGAAAGGGGTGCAAAGGGATCACTAGAAAACACTGGATTCTGTGGGGGTACACTGGAGTTATGGGGTGCATAGGGGTGAGCAGGGATCACTAGAAGATACCGGATGCACAGTGCACAGGGGTCAGTAGAGACAGGATGCTCTGGGGTGCACTGGAGTTGTGGGGTGCACAGGGGTCAGTAGATTCAGGATGCTCTGGGATGCACTGTGGTCATGGGGTGCATAGGGGTATGAAGGGATCAATAGAAGACACTGGATACTCTGGGGTGCATTGGAATCAGCGGATGCACAGGAACACACTGAAGTCAGTAGATAGCAGAGGATACTCTGGGGTGCACTGCAGACACGGGGTGCATAGAGATACACAGGGATGCCTAAAAGACACTGGATGCTCTGGGGGGCTTTGGGGTGCTCTGGAGTCAACAGGTGCACAGGGACATGCTGGAGTCAGTAGATGACGCAGGATGCTCTGGGGTGCACCGGAATCTCAGGGAGCCCAGCGGTCAGAGGTACTGTGGACTTGGACAGCTGAGTAGGAACAAAGGACCACACTAGGGGCTGGAGGCAGCCACAGATGAAGCACACAGTCACTGGAGCAACAGTGGAACTCAAAGACTGAAGCGGCAGGTACCAAAGATACTTGGCACGAGGATACAGTCAAGCCGAGCCCCATGATGGTTCTTAGGTGTAGTGGTCCATTGCTCGTACGCTAAGCCACATGTTGCTTACAATTTAAATCCATGCCAATCAGGAGAACTCAACTGCCACCTGATTGACTGTGGTGCCAGCACTCCAGGTAAAACCCAAAAGTGCTAGCGGCTGTGCACCAGAGAAAAAGACCAGGTGTTGGGTTTATGGGTCTTCCTGTCCTGGTGGTACCTTCCAACTCATGGCATGCCATAAAACGTAAGGTAGATCTGCCTAGTGACAGCAATAAACAAGAAGTTCTATCGTTGTGGCACCAATCATAGTTTGGTATGAAACTTTTGGCTTTGTTGTCTAGGTTCTTTTCGGTGCTCCTTCTTCTTCTTGGAGGTGTCTCCTGCTCTCCAGCCAAGAGATCTCAGTATGGGCTCATCGCGTCCCCCAATTACCCTAAAACATACCCCAACAACAATCACAGCACCTGGAACATTGCCGTCCCCGAAGGATACCACATTTCCCTGAAGTTCCTGGTGTTTGACATCGAGCCATCGGACGGATGTACCTATGACTTTGTTAAGGTATCGAAGGCACACACACATATATATATATATACTAAGAAATGTATTTTCCTTATTGTTTTTATTAATATAAGAAAATGTATTTATTTGTTAAAACTAATATAAGAAAAGCCCTTACCACAATCATACAGACACACATTTAGAGCCAGTTCAGGTATACACTAATCAAACTACTACTACGTTCTTGGTTTATGGGCACGAAACCAGACCCCCCCCAACCAAACATGGGGAGAATTTGCCACCTTGCACATGGGATTCAAGTGCTGCTAGGTCAAACTTCCATCATTCCTGCGCCCAAATACTGTACTAAGGAAAGTAAAACGTTTATCATATTTCTACTACAATACATTCTCATAATGGTGTTGATGCCGGTGATGTGGATCCCAGGCGGGCAACTTCTACTCTCCAGAGCAGGGGTTCTCAACCTCAGTCCTCAAGTATCCCCAACGGGCCATGTTTTGGGAACTTCCCTTAGACAAAATCGCTCTTATCAATATCATGGCATTGATATTAGGGGTGCAACGGATCGTCGGCGATCCGTGATCCGAACGGGTCACCCCGTTCGGATCGGCACACCCCGCGATCCGCGGAGCGCTCCGCGGCCTCGGCCTTAGGAAAGGCCGCGGCTTCGGCCTAGCTCCGGAGCGGCGGCGGCCATCTTGGTACACCCGGCGGCCTTAGGAAAGGCCGCGGCTTCGGCCTAGCTCCGGAGCGGCGGCCATCTTGGTACACCCGGCCACTGTTTACAATGTGATCGCTCCGTCAAATGACGGAGCGATCACTTGTAAACATACCCTGCATTACCCAGCCAATATACTCTGCATTACCCAGCCAATATACTCTGCATTACCCAGCCAATATACTCTGCGATACTCTGCATTACCCAGCCAATATACTCTGCGATACTCTGCATTACCCAGCATATACTCTGCATTACCCAGCATATACTCTGCGATACTCTGCATTGCCCAGCCAATACTCTGCGATACTCTGCATTACCCAGCATATACTCTGCATTACCCAGCATATACTCTGCGATACTCTGCATTACCCAGCCAATACTCTGCGATACTCTGCATTACCCAGCCAATACTCTGCGATACTCTGCATTACCCAGCCAATACTCTGCGATACTCTGCATTACCCAGCCAATACTCTGCATTACCCAGCCAATACTCTGCATTACCCAGCCAATACTCTGCATTACCCAGCCGATACTCTGCGATACTCTGCATTACCCAGCCGATACTCTGCGATACTCTGCATTACCCAGCCAATACTCTGCGATACTCTGCATTACCCAGCCAATACTCTGCGATACTCTGCATTACCCAGCCAATACTCTGCGATACCCAGCCAATACTCTGCGATACTCTGCATTACCCAGCCAATACTCTGCGATACCCAGCCAATACTCTGCGATACCCAGCCAATACTCTGCGATACCCAGCCAATATTACAGTGGGGGAGAGGATGTGGATATTACAGTGGGGGGAGAGGATGTGGATATTACAGTGGGGGGAGAGGATGTGGATATTACAGTGGGGGGAGAGGATGTGGATATTACAGTGGGGGGAGAGGATGTGGATATTACAGTGGGGGGAGAGGATGTGGATATTACAGTGGGGGGAGAGGATGTGGATATTAC
Organism: Lithobates sylvaticus; assembly: GCA_028564925.1. Taxonomy (NCBI): domain Eukaryota; kingdom Metazoa; phylum Chordata; class Amphibia; order Anura; family Ranidae; genus Lithobates; species Lithobates sylvaticus. The sequence continues at coordinate 3,965,746 of CM053036.1, forward strand.
AGTGGGGGGAGAGGACGTGGATATTACAGTGGGGGAGATGACGTGGATATTACAGTGGGGACTATATGGTGGCGGAATTTTCACAGGTTTTTGCAAATTTAATTATTATTTGCTGATCCGAAAAATGATCCGATCCGTGACTCCTGATCCGAGGATCGATCCGATCCGTGAGTTTTTTGATCCGTTGCACCCCTAATTGATATTGATTTAAAGCAGCTGTGCAAAGTAAAGTTAAACCTGAAACACGGCCCATTGGGGGTACTTGAGGACTGAGGTTGAGAACCACTGCTCTAGAGGAACTGCTTGGCCTCCTCGGCTTGTAGTTTAATGTGAATTTGTAGGCAGATGGTAGAGTAGGTTCTTCTTTAAGGTGCATCCTCCGCATGGGAGAAGGCTGGGAGATTAGCCAGGACCAGGAAGGAAGGTGGGGGCAGATGGAAGAGGAAAAGGCAACATCTATCTGCTGTGCTCCTGCTGTTCCCCTTTCCTGGTGGAGGTCACGGTGTCAAGGGATCCACATCATAACCCCACGAGAGCAGGAGACAACTACAACGGGTCAGTGCCGGCCCAGAGAAAGACTTTGGGGAGTTGGTCCATCCCTCTGTACTTCCCCCTCCTTGCTTAAGGAAGAGTAGAAGGAATACTGGGAGTGAGAACCTTTCTCCAGAGACACGAGCAGCCACCAGCAGGGCCTAGGACCAAGTGTTCCTTAAAGTAGAACTATACGCAAAACTTTTTTTTTCATTTTAATTAGACTAAGTGAGTATTATAACCCCCTTCCCCATTACCTTTAGTTATACTTTAATGCTGTTGAACTGTGCTGGGGTCTACGACCTACAAAGAGCCACGTAACTAATTGAGGCTTTCAAGTGTAGCACTGACCCTCGAAGGAGCTGCTGGTTTTATTTAGGCCTACCGTTACCTCACTTGCTTGCTTCTCCATCTTGGGGGATCCCGTAGAAAGTGGCCCAAAGAATGTTGAAACTGACACTGAATCCTAATTTGGGTTATTTATTTAGAAAAAAAGACAAATGCGGCGTACACACGGTCGGAATTTCCGATGGAAACAGTCCGATGGGAGCCTTTCATCGGATTTTCCGACCGTGTGTACGCCCAACGGTCTTTTTCTGTCTGAATTCCCGACGGACTTTGGATTGAGAACCTGTTCTCAATTTTTCCGACGGAAAACCTTTCTATCGGATTTTCCGATCGTGTGTATGCAATTCCGACGCGCAAAATTCCGACGCATGCTCGGAAACAATTTGACGCATGCTCGGAAGCATTAAACTTCCCTTTTATAGTGCTGTCGAACGTGTTTTATGCTGCTGTGTTATTGACCGTCGGAATTTGGTGTGACCGTGTGTAGGCAACACAGCTTGAGTGGAATTCCGTTGGAATTCCGTCGGAAAAACCGTCAGAGTTTTTTCCGACGAGAATTCCGATCGTGTGTACGCGGCATAAGTCTCTCAATACAGGGTAGAGGGTTAAGAATGAGTTCAGGTACTTAGATTGCAGGGTGAAGGTATTAGAAGAATCCAGAGGATAAAACTGCTCCACGAACTGGATTCAACAACCCCCGGATAGGTCTCTCTCACTAGGCCTAGCAGCCGGTGGGATGCTCGGTAAAGTCTCTGCCACAGACTTGTAAGTTACACTTGAGCGTCACTGAGGGATTTGGATAAATTTTAAAGAACTAGCATACGGTACCAGTTTCTCTCAGCCGACCCGGCGATACCGTATGCGTGTTGATCCAGGTTGCGTCCTTCAACTAAGTCTCCAGGCTCCTTCAGAGAAACCAGCCTTGCGCACGGCCTTCTCCTGAAAGAGTCCTCCACTGGGGTTCTTCAGTTTCTGGGCCTCTCCCTTCAGATGAGACGGCCCTGGACCATCCCTGGATCAGTAGGCTCCGAGAGTTGCTCGGGCCTATCGCTTCAGTTGCGTTGCCTCGGGCCAGCCAGCTCCGAGACACAGGATGCATAGTTCCGCACCCCAGGCCAGGAGGGCCATAGGGCTGGGTCAGGAGGACCACCAGAACCAAACAGACAGAAAATAATCCCCCCACCAACATGGCGTCGGTACCTTAACCACTTTCAGACCGGACCAATTTGCAGCCAAAGGACTAGGCCCCTTTTTGCGATTCGGCACTGCGTCGCTTTAACTGACAATTGCGCGGTCGTGCGGCGTGGCTCCCAAACAAAATTGACGTCCTTTTTTTCCCACAAATAGAGCTTTCTTTTGGTGGTATTTGATCGCCCCTGCGGTTTTTATTTTTTGCGCTATAAACAAAAAAGAGCGACAATTTTGAAAAAAAACGCATTATTTTTTATTTTTTGCTATAATAAATATCCCCCAAAAATATATAAAAAAACATTTTTTTTCTCAGTTTAGGCCGATACATATTCTTCTACATATTTTTGGTAAAAAAAAATCGCAATAAGCGATTATTGATCGGTTTGCACAGAAGTTATAGCGTTTACAAGATAGGGGATAGTTTTATAGCATTTTTATTAATATTTTTTTTTTATTAGTAATGGCGGCGATCTGCAATTTTTTTTGTGACTGCGACATTATGGCGGACACTTTTTACACATTTTTGGGACCGTTGTCATTTATACAGCAATCAATGCTATTTAAATGCATTGATTCCTGTATAAATGACACTGGCAGTGAAGGGGTTAACCACAAGGGGGCAGTGTAGGGGTTAAGTATGCCTAGGGGTGTGTTTCTTACTGTGGGGGGGCGTGGCTGTCAGCTAGTGAATGCTGATCTCTGCTCCAATCACAGGGAGCAGAGATCGGCGTCACTAGTTGCTAGGCAGAACGGGAGATGCTGTTTATCTCGGCAACTCCCCGTTCAGCCTTCCCGTGAGACGATCGCGGGGGTCCCCGCGGCGATCGAGTCCGCGGGGCCCGCGACTGGACTCACGGGGGTCCCGACCGGCACGGGAGCGCGCCGCTCCCGATGGCACGGACAGGCATTAAGGAGGGACTTATATATACGCCCTCCTGCCTGTACGTGCCATTCTGCCGACGTATATCGTCGCGCGCCGGTCGGCAAGTGGTTAAATTCACAGCAGGAAACACTCCCCCTGGGCTGGTTCAGAGAGATAAGTGGCATTCAATGCATCCAGCTAGACTGCGTTTCTACTCTTGCCGGCGGTGACAGCGACACCTGCGGTCAAGGAGAACCCAGTGCAACCCAACTGGACCGGTACTGAAACCAGAAATTTGGAGAAATTATCCTGAAGCCCAACTGTGGCCTCAGGCAACTTAAATTAAGAAAAACAATAGCGCCCGCTCGTCAGGAGCCAGCGCTACACAAGTAAAGTAAATAAAGTTAACCACATCCAGCGTTATGGTTCCTTTATTGGGTCAGAAAGCTGCTTTGAAGGGAGTGAGAGAGAGAGAGAGTTGTATATGTGTCCCCTGGCTGTTGGGCCTGAGGAAGGTGAGGCCAGCGTTTGGGACCCCTGAGAGTGATGGGACCGCGTAGTCAGGACGGTGGAAAGGGGGGTCGGTCTCCGCCCACCACCCACACATCAGGAAGAATTGTGGGCAAAGGTATCGTATTGCCCAGAAGGTCAGTTCTTGTTGGCCACGGGAGAGGCAACCCGCCAACAAATTGGGCCACACCACTACCAAAAGGTCCAGATACAACTTTATTCCAGTAAGGGTCAGGGGGACAATCAAAAGAGTAGCCAACATGTTTCAAGGGTCCGAAAACATCCCTTTCATCAGGTTTGAGATAGACAACAATGTATATGAACTACTGTAGATGTTAGCTGGACCTTTTTTTTTTTCAGATACTTTTTTATTGAAGTTCACAGTATTTGTACAACAGAAAAAAAAAAAAAAAGACACCCACGCAGGGGCCAACACGTGTATTGTGTCTGTGGTAACAAGTAAATTTAAAAACAAAACAAAAACAAAAAACCCTAATAAACAGTAACATCTACTGCTGCTCCTAGTGTGTGTGTCAAACTCAGTCCTTATAAAATGAGGATAGACAGAAATAATGCGCCTTGGGCAGAGGCCAACTTAGGCCTCAAAACTTGGGCTGAGGCCAACTTAGGCCTCAAAACTTGGGCTGAGGCCAACTTAGGCCTCAAAACTTGGGCTAAGGCCTCAAATCTCTTTTTCCTCCATCTGTGTCCCCTTTGGGGAGATTCCCCTTCACTTCCTGTCCGATAGCCAAACAAGTGAGAAGAAAACCCTTTAAATTAAGGGAATTCCTTGGGGACCCCAGCTCACCAGAACTAATGTCCCCATTGGAAGATTTCCTCCTCTATTACTTTTCTTGGGAAAACCCAAACTTTAGATTTTCTTTTACTTTCACTTTCAATGATAAAATGGTAAACAGGACAGAGAGGGAGGAATCTTCTTAAAGTGGAGGGCCACCCTGAAAAAAAAAAACTTCATAAAAATGTTAATAAAAATGTAAAATGAAAAAAAAAAAATATTTTTTTTTAACTTACCAGAAATGGCTGTTGCTAGGCAGATCGTCCTAATCTGCCTCTTCTTGTTCCGCGGAGCTGTTCTGTCTTCTGCTCCTAGCGTCATCTTCTAGTGAATGGGGCGCGGTGTGTTATGGGAACTGTGTGTCCCACAACACATCACGTTCCCCATTCACAAAGCGCTGCGCGACTCGCGCATGCACAGTAGGAAACGGGCAGTGAAGCCAGCAAGGCTACGCTGCCTGTTTCCGTTAGGTGGAATGGCGGCGCCGGGAACCGAGACCCGAGTGACGATCGGTCTCGGGCGGCCGACATCGCAGGCACCCAGGACAGGTAAGTTTGCTTATTAAAAGTCAGCAGCTACAGTGTTTGTAGCTGCTGACTTTTCATTTTTTTTTCCCGGCTGGCCCTCCCCTTTAATGACAGCAATTCAAACTGACAGGGGTTCTAATCCCTCTCCACTCTATCCAAAACTGAAAAAAGTTTTGCCTTCACTTATACTTCAGAGAACTTTCTAGCTACAGCTTGTTATAAATGAAACCCAAACATCAATCACTGGTCCAGATTTCTGCCCAATAAACCTAAGCCCAGATAAAGAAGTGTTTTGCCGCGTACACACAAATTCCAGCCAGAAAAAGACCGATAAGAGCTTTTCATCGGAAAATGCGACCGTGTGTAGGCTCCATCGGAATTTTGCTGGCCGAATTTCCGACAGCAAAGAATTGAGAGCAGGTTCTAAATTTTTCCGACGGAAAAGGTTTCTATCGGAAATTCCGATCGTCTGTAGCAATTCTGATGCGCAAAATTCCTACGCATGCTCGGAAACAATTTGACGCATGCTCGGAAGCATTGAACTCTGCTCGTTGTAGTGTTGTACATCACCGCGTTCTTGGCGGTCGGAATTTGGTGTGACCGTGTGTAGGTGTAGAAAGCGATATAATATTACTTACTATTATATCTGTGTATTAATTTGTCTAGTCCCTATTGATTAGTTAGTCTATTAAAACTCTGAGCGCATGCTTCTGTTAATATCACAATAATGTAAAGTTAGCTATGAAACCAAACACACGGTTCATGAGTAATCCAGTCTCATTTATTTCCCAAGGAAATAAGAAAGCTTATATAAGGTATTATTAGAAATTACAAGATTACATATCATACAGTCAAAACACAATACAAATAGTATACTTAGCACGTCCTCGTAGCTGAACCTCGTGATGTAGAAAGAGGTGCCCACATGGGTTAGGCCTCAAGATGGCCGAATCATCAGGTTAGCAGAGACACAGCCTCATGACAGGCTTTTCCCAGCAAACAACAGAGAGAGAGAGAGACAGAGCTCTTTGAAACATTCCTTTTTGACAAACACACCTCATGCACACCGCATCCCATTGCCTGCCCAACTTTGCTTTTGGACGAATCACAGTGTCTCTGGGGCGTCTCCTCCACCATAATATTTCTGGCCATCTTGCTATACTGTTTCTGACCGTCCTGCCACAATTGGCCTTTGGGGGGCAGTGTCTGTCCATGAATTGCACTTACTCCGACTAGGGGTCAAATCTTGGGTTTGATCTCTTGTGCCTCACCTCCATTATCTCTGTCAGTTAGGCTCGTCTTTGATTCTCGTAGACAGATCGGAGTCAGCATTGTCATGCAGAGTAGCTCTCATAGATAGATGGGAGCTTCTAGCCTCATACAACATAGAGGTTTAACTAGCTACATTCCAACCGGGGGAGGGCATCCTGTTCTCCAGGATTGGGAATGAGCCGATGTATGGATCCCAGAAATATTACACGAGTTCATATTGAATCCAACAGTAGGCAAGACAGTTAGAGTGGAATTCCGTTGAGAAAACCGCCAGAGCTTTTTCCGACGAGAATTCCGATCATGTGTACGCGGTATTTGTGTCGCAAATCGCGTTGGGAATCCACTCTTGATAGACTTATTTTGGCAAATAATTATTATATGAACCAATCCCTATGGCTTGATCCCCTCATCATTTCACTTCACATACTCTGGCTCTCCCAAGGATTCTGTAGCGCTCCCTTTTGGCATTACAGAGCTGCCTCAGTAATCATCTGATTTATTTGGAGCTTCCACCAAGCTTGAAGTCCAACACCCTAACTTAATGATAGGTTTAAATAAGTGAGAAAATACAAAAATGTATTCTCTTGAAGTGTTTCCCCATTAAACTTCATACTTTTCACTCATCGCTTTTATCCCAATCTTCTTTCGGCAGGTTTGGGCAGACAACAAGGAACTGGGGCAGTTCTGTGGCCCACCCAAGTCTAAATATCACCCTGGTCATCGGCTAATTGTCTCTGAAGGCAACCAAATGAGAATCGAATTCCAGTCTGACTTCTCCAATGAGGAGCACGGCTCCACCATCCTTTACCCAGGATTCCAAGCCTACTACCAGGCCGTGGGTAGGTAGTGGGCTCCTGTTTAGGTTGCCTTGTGGATAATCTGGTTGTGGTCCATACACATCTCTGGTTGTGCAGCTCAGAATTACAGCTAGATAAGCAGTTGATCAGAGTACACGTTCTCTAATACAGGGACTCCAAACATTTTAATTAAAGGAGTCCGTTTACTGTCCTATAGGCTTTGGGGGGGGGGGCAGTGGAAGTAGAAAATGCCCCAGCATTAGTGGGAGTAAACAGTGACCCATCATTGGTTTTAGCAGGAGGTACAGTGCTCTATCAAGGGTGTCAGTAGGACAATTGTGCCCCATCAGTGGTGTCAGTGGGAGGAATAGTGCCCCATAAATGGGAGGAATAGTGCCCCATCATTGATGTCAGTAGGAGGAATAGTGCCCCATCATTGGTGTCAGTGGGAGAAGTAGTGCCCCATTAATGGTGTCAGTAGGACAATTGTGCCCCATCAGTGGTGTCAGTGGGAGGAATAGTGCCCCATAAGTGGGAGGAATAGTGCCCTATCAGTGGTGTCAGTGGGAGGAATAGTGCCCCATCATTGTGTCAGTGGGAGGAATAGTGCCCCATCGATGGTGTCATGGGGAGATATAGTGCCCCATCAGTGGTGTCAGTGGGAGTAGTGTCCCATCATTAGTATCAGTGGGGGGAATAGTGTCCCATCATTAGTATCAGTGGGAGGAATAGTGTCCCATCATTAGTATCAGTGGGAGGAATAGTGTCCCATCATTAGTATCAGTGGGGGAATAGTGCCTCATCATTGGTGTCAGCAGAAGGAATGGTGCCCCATCAAAGGTGTCAGTGGAAGCAATAGTGCCCCATCGATGGTGTCAGTGGGAGAAATGGTGCCTTATCATTGGTGTCAGTTGGAGGAATGGTGTCCCAAGGGCTGGATAAAGGCAAGCAAGCATTTGACCCCCAGGCCGTAGTTTAAAGACCACTTTTCTAGACTAGTGATGAGGTTGGGTTTGATCCCAACGTGGGTTTGGCCAAACCCAGAAGGTAGCTGTCATTTTTGGGCCAATCACTCCCTTCCCCACAAGCTGAAAATACACAAAGCAATAACAATGCTTATGATATCTTTGACCTAATTGGACCTCTGGCCATATTAGGTCAATGATGTCTTCAGCATCCCAACTCCCTTGTGTATGTGCGGCCCTCCACCCACAGCTCATTGGCCCGGCACTGACAGTTGACTTCCGAGATGACCCGAACATGGACTCTGACCAATCCCAGAGCTAAACCCAAGCTCATCCCTACTCTAGACACAACAGTTGTCAATGTGAAAATACATTTGGAAGCAGTACGAGATCTTCTTTATGTACGGAGCTAGATTCCAAACCAAAAATGGTTTCATGTGGCTGAACCATAAAGAGAGTCTTCTGACTTCTCCCGACATCCCATGTATTCCTTTTCCCTTTACAGCTCCATTGCGGAATTTAGCCAGAAATGTCTAGAAGTGACCAGAAGAAGGAAACAAAATAAGGAAAGTCAATACTAGACATGTGCACAACCAAAAAAATCGTTTTTTTTCGTTTCGTTTTTTTCGTTTCCGTCGATTCGTAACGATTCGTACATTCGTAAGTCGTCGTTGTTCGTATTCGTAACGATTCGTACATTCGTTAGAGTTATTTTTTCGTTGATTCGTTATTTTCGTTAGTTTAATTTTCGGACACATTCGTATTTATTTGTACATTCGTAACATTCGTAGATTCGTAATCGGAGCATAATTCATAATTTTATGTATTGTGTATGCTATTATTACATTTTAATAATTTACGAATCGAAAAAAAAAGTTACGAATCGAAAAAAAAAAAAGTTACGAATCGAAAAAAAAAGTTACGAATGTACAATTTTTTTTGTTCAATAGAGACACGGAAAATTACAAATCGAAAAAAAAAAAAAAAAAAGTTAGGAATCGAAAAAAAAAGTTACGAATCTAAAAAAAAAAGTTACGAATCGAAAAAAAAGTTACGAATGTACGAATTTTTTTGTTCAGTAGAAACACGGAAAATTACAAATCGAAAAAAAAAAAAAAAAAGTTACGAATCGAAAAAAAAAGTTACGAATCGAAAAAAAAAAGTTACGAATCGAAAAAAAAAGTTACGAATGTACGAATTTTTTGTTCAATAGAGACACGGAAAATTACAAATCGAAAAAAAAAAAAAAAAAAAAAGTTACGAATCGAAAAAAAAAGTTACGAATCGAAAAAAAAAAAGTTACGAATCGAAAAAAAAGTTACGAATGTACAAATTTTTTTGTTCAATAGAGACACGGAAAATTACAAATCGGAAAAAAAAAAAAAAAAGTTAGGAATCGAAAAAAAAAAGTTACGAATCGAAAAAAAAAAGTTACGAATCGAAAAAAAAAAGTTACGAATCGAAAAAAAAAGTTACGAATGTACGAATTTTTTGGTTCAATAGAGACACGGAAAATTACAAATCGAAAAAAAAAAAAAAAAAGTTACGAATCGAAAAAAAAAAAGTTACGAATTGAAAAAAAAAGTTACGAATTGAAAAAAAAAGTTACGAATCGAAAAAAAAAGTTACGAATTGAAAAAAAAAGTTACGAATTGAAAAAAAAAGTTAAGAATCGAAAAAAAAAGTTACGAATGTACGAATTTTTTGGTTCAATAGAGACACGGAAAATTAAAAATCGGAAAAAAAAAAAAAAAGTTAGGAATCGAAAAAAAAAGTTACGAATCGAAAAAAAAAAGTTACGAATCGAAAAAAAAAAAAAGTTACGAATCGAAAAAAAAAAACAGTTACGAATGTACAATTTTTTTTGTTCAATAGAGACACGGAAAATTACAAATCGAAAAAAAAAAAAAAAAAGTTAGGAATCGAAAAAAAAAAGTTACGAATCGAAAAAAAAAAGTTACGAATCGAAAAAAAAGTTACGAATGTACGAATTTTTTTGTTCAGTAGAAACACGGAAAATTACAAATCGAAAAAAAAATAAAAAAAGTTACGAATCGAAAAAAAAAGTTACGAATCGAAAAAAAAAAGTTACGAATCGAAAAAAAAAGTTACGAATGTACGAATTTTTTGGTTCAATAGAGACACGGAAAATTACAAATCGAAAAAAAAAAAAAAAAAAAAAGTTACGAATCGAAAAAAAAATTTACTAATCGAAAAAAAAAAAGTTACGAATCGAAAAAAAAGTTACGAATGTACAAATTTTTTTGTTCAATAGAGACACGGAAAATTACAAATCGGAAAAAAAAAAAAAAAAGTTAGGAATCGAAAAAAAAAGTTACGAATCGAAAAAAAAAAGTTACGAATCGAAAAAAAAAAGTTACGAATCGAAAAAAAAAGTTACGAATGTACTAATTTTTTGGTTAAATAGAGACACGGAAAATTACAAATCGAAAAAAAAAAAAAAAAAGTTACGAATCGAAAAAAAAAGTTACGAATTGAAAAAAAAAGTTACGAATTGAAAAAAAAAGTTACGAATCGAAAAAAAAAGTTACGAATTGAAAAAAAAAGTTACGAATTGAAAAAAAAAGTTACGAATCGAAAAAAAAAGTTACGAATGTACGAATTTTTTGGTTCAATAGAGACACGGAAAATTACAAATCGGAAAAAAAAAAAAAAAGTTAGGAATCGAAAAAAAAAGTTACGAATCGAAAAAAAAAAAGTTACGAATCGAAAAAAAAAAAGTTACGAATCGAAAAAAAAAGTTACGAATGTACGAATTTTTTGGTTCAATAGAGACACGGAAAATTACAAATCGAAAAAAAAAAAAAAAAAGTTACGAATCGAAAAAAAAAGTTACGAATTGAAAAAAAAAGTTACGAATTGAAAAAAAAAGTTACGAATCGAAAAAAAAAAGTTACGAATTGAAAAAAAAAAGTTACGAATGTACGAATTTTTTGGTTCAATAGAGACACGGAAAATTACAAATCGAAAAAAAAAAAAAAAAAAAAGTTACGAATCGAAAAAAAAAGTTACGAATCGAAAAAAAAAGTTACGAATTGAAAAAAAAAAAAAGTTACGAATCGAAAAAAAAAGTTACGAATTGAAAAAAAAAAGTTACGAATGTACGAATTTTTTGGTTCAATAGAGACACGGAAAATTACAAATCGAAAAAAAAAAAATAAAAAGTTACGAATCGAAAAAAAAAGTTACGAATTGAAAAAAAAAGTTACGAATTGAAAAAAAAGTTACGAATCGAAAAAAAAAGTTACGAATTGAAAAAAAAAGTTACGAATGTACGAATTTTTTGGTTCAATAGAGACACGGAAAATTACAAATCGAAAAAAAAAAAAAAAAAAAGTTACGAATCGAAAAAAAAAAGTTACGAATCGAAAAAAAAAGTTACGAATTTAAAAAAAAAAGTTACGAATCGAAAAAAAAAGTTACGAATCGAAAAAAAAAGTTACGAATTGAAAAAAAAGTTACGAATCGAAAAAAAAAGTTACGAATTGAAAAAAAAAGTTACGAATGTACGAATTTTTTGGTTCAATAGAGACACGGAAAATTACAAATCGAAAAAAAAAAAAAAAAAAAAAGTTACGAATCGAAAAAAAAAAGTTACGAATTGAAAAAAAAAGTTACGAATTGAAAAAAAAGTTACGAATCGAAAAAAAAAGTTACGAATTGAAAAAAAAAGTTACGAATGTACGAATTTTTTGGTTCAATAGAGACACGGAAAATTACAAATCGAAAAAAAAAAAAAAAAAAGTTACGAATCGAAAAAAAAAGTTACGAATCGAAAAAAAAAAGTTACGAATTGAAAAAAAAAAAAGTTACGAATCGAAAAAAAAAGTTACGAATCGAAAAAAAAAGTTACGAATTGAAAAAAAAGTTACGAATCGAAAAAAAAAGTTACGAATTAAAAAAAAAGTTACAAATGTACAAATTTTTTGGTTTAATAGAGACACAGAAAATTACAAATCGAAAAAAAAAAAAAAAAAGATACGAATCGAAAAAAAAAAGTTACGAATCGAAAAAAAAAAGTTACGAATTGAAAAAAAAAGTTACGAATCGAAAAAAAAAGTTACGAATTGAAAAAAAAAGTTACGAATGTACGAATTTTTTGGTTCAATAGAGACACGGAAAATTACAAATCGAAAAAAAAAAAAAAAAGTTACGAATCGAAAAAAATAGTTACGAATCGAAAAAAAAAGTTACGAATCGAAAAAAAAGTTACGAATGTACTAATTTTTTTGTTCAATCCATTCGAAGCACGTTAAGCAGCGCCATTGTAAGAGACACGAAAAATGACCAATTCAACAAAAAAAAAAGTTACAAATTTTTTCGTTCGTTTTCGTCTTTCGGATTTTCTTCATTAGTACATTCGTTGTTTCTAATTTTTTTTTTTTGGATTTTCGTTGTTTTTCGGATTCGAATGATTCGTTATTCGGATTCGAACGATTCGTTACGATTCGTTATTCGTATTCGTACGATTCAAATGATTCGTTCATTCGTACGAAAACGAACGAAAATAACGAAAAAAAAACGAAAAACGAAAAAAACAAAACGAATTGCACATGTCAAGTCAATACAATGTGTAGATTTCAAGGCACCGTGTTACCTTCTGTCCTGGCATGGGCACTGGCCCAAGGGTGGCATTGTGATAAATAATGTAAGCCCTATGTCTATCAACAAACTCTGATCATTACCTGGAGATGAGATTGTCCAGGGACACGGAAGGACAGACAGATGTTTAAAACCTTCCCCTTTATGTCAGCAACTAATGATACAAGTACCGAGGGCTTTGCTCTATGAGTTCCACTCAAGGGGAAAGTTGTGTAGCGGTTTGATCAGCATTCAAAGAACAATCGACTCCTACTGTGGTTTGTTTTCTTGTCCACCATGTGCATTCTATTTAACATTCTATCTAACATTTATTCCAGTGTTCTAATTTTTCCTCTTGGACCCTCTGTTGTCCCCCCTCTAGACAATGACGAGTGCGCTCTCCCCAATGATATCAGTGCTTCATGGACCCCGCCATGCCAGCATGTCTGCCACAACTATATCGGGGGCTACTTCTGCTCCTGTCTGCCGGGATACAAACTACAGAGTGACAAGAGAACCTGCAAAGGTATGGCTTATATCGGTGATGGTCAGCTTTGTTTAGGCAAGACCCCAAGTGTCAGGGTGTCATTGTTCTGGGACCCCCAAGTGTCAGTGTGTCATTGTTCCCGGACCCCCAAGTGTCAGTGTGTCATTGTTCCCGGACCCCAAGTGTCAGTGTGTCATTGTTCCCGGACCCCCAAGTGTCAGTGTGTCATTGTTCCCGGACCCCAAGTGTCAGTGTGTCATTGTTCTGAGTCCCCCAAGTGTCAGTGTGTCATTGTTCTGGACCCCCAAGTGTCACTGTGTCATTGTTCCCGGACCCCAAGTGTCAGTGTGTCATTGTTCCCGGACCCCCAAATGTCAGTGTGTCATTGTTCCCGGACCCTGAAGGTCAGTGTGTCATTGTTCCCGGACCCCAAGTGTCAGTGTGTCATTGTTCCCGGACCCCCAAATGTCAGTGTGTCATTGTTCTGGACCCCCAAGTGTCACTGTGTCATTGTTCCCGGACCCCAAGTATCAGTGTGTCATTGTTATGGGACCCCCAAATGTCAGTGTGTCATTGTTCTGGGACCCCCAAGTGTCAGTGTGTCTTTGTTCCCGGACCCTCAAGTGTCAGTGTGTCATTGTTCCCGGACCCCCAAGTGTCAGGGTGTCTTTGTTCTGGGACCCCCAAGTGTCAGGGTGTCATTGTTCTGGACTCCCAAATGTCAGGGTGTCATTGTTCCCGGACCCCCAAGTGTCAGGGTGTCATTGTTCCCGGACCCCCAAGTGTCAGGGTGTCATTGTTCCCGGACCCCCAAGTGTCAGGGTGTCATTGTTCCTGGACCCCCAAGTGTCAGTGTGTCTTTGTTCCCAGACCCCCAAGTGTCAGTGTGTCTTTGTTCCCAGACCCCCAAGTGTCAGTGTGTCATTGTTCCCGGACCCCCAAGTGTCAGTGTGTCATTGTTCTGGGACCCCCAAGTGTCAGGGTGTCATTGTTCCCGGACCCCCAGGTGTCAGTGTGTCATTGTTCTGGAACCCCAAGTGTCAGTGTGTCATTGTTCTGGGACCCCCAAGTGTCAGGGTGTCATTGTTCCCGGACCCCCAAGTGTCAGGGTGTCATTGTTCCCGGACCCCCAAGTGTCAGGGTGTCATTGTTCCCGGACCCCCAAGTGTCAGGGTGTCATTGTTCCTGGACCCCCAAGTGTTAGGGTGTCATTGTTCCCGGACCCCCAAGTGTCAGTGTGTCTTTGTTCTGGGACCCCCAAGTGTCAGGGTGTCTTTGTTCTGGGACCCCCAAGTGTCAGGGTGTCATTGTTCCCGGACCCCCAGGTGTCAGTGTGTCATTGTTCCCGGACCCCCAAGTGTCAGGGTGTCATTGTTCTGGACCCCCAAGTGTCAGGGTGTCATTGTTCTGGAACCCCCAAGTGTCAGTGTGTCATTGTTCTGGACCCCCAAGTGTCAGTGTGTCATTGTTCTGGACCCCCAAGTGTCAGGGTGTCATTGTTTCCGGACCCCCATGTGTCAGTGTGTCTTTGTTCTGGGACCCCCAAGTGTCAGGGTGTCATTGTTCCCGGACCTCCAAGTGTCAGTGTGTCATTGTTCTGGACCCCCAGGTGTCAGTGTGTCTTTGTTCTGGACCCCCAAGTGTCAGTGTGTCATTGTTCCCGGACGCCCAGCTGTCAGTGTGTCATTGTTCTGGACCCCCAGGTGTCAGTGTGTCATTGTTCCCGGACCCCCAAGTGTCAGTGTGTCATTGTTCCGGACCCCCAAGTGTCAGGTGTCATTGTTCTGGGACCCCCAAGTGTCAGGGTGTCATTGTTCCTGGACCCCCAAGTGTCAGTGTGTCTTTGTTCTGGGACCCCCAAGTGTCAGTGTGTCATTGTTCCCCGACCCCCAAGTGTCAGTGTGTCATTGTTCTGGGACCCCCCCAGTGTCAGTGTGTCATTGTTCTGGACCCCCAAGTGTCAGTGTGTCATTGTTCTGGGACCCCCAAGTGTCAGGGTGTCATTGTTCCCGGACCCCCAAGTGTCAGTGTGTCATTGTTCTGGACCCCCAAGTGTCAGTGTGTCATTGTTCCCGGACCCCCAAGTGTCAGTGTGTCATTGTTCTGGGACCCCCAGTGTCAGTGTGTCATTGTTCTGGACCCCCAGTGTCAGTGTGTCATTGTTCTGGACCCCCAAGTGTCAGGTGTCATTGTTCTGGGACCCCCAAGTGTCAGTGTGTCATTGTTCTGGACCCCCAAGTGTCAGTGTCATTGTTCTGGACCCCCAAGTGTCAGTGTCATTGTTCTGGACCCCCAAGTGTCAGTGTGTCATTGTTCCGGACCCCCAAGTGTCAGGGTGTCATTGTTCTGGGACCCCCAAGTGTCAGTGTGTCATTGTTCCCGGACCCCCAAGTGTCAGGGTGTCATTGTTCCCGGACCCCCAAGTGTCAGTGTGTCATTGTTCCCGGACCCCCAAGTGTCAGGGTGTCATTGTTCCCAGACCCCCAAGTGTCAGTGTGTCATTGTTCTGGACCCCCAAGTGTCAGTGTGTCATTGTTCTGGGACCCCCAAGTGTCAGGGTGTCATTGTTCTGGGACCCCCCCAAGTGTCAGGGTGTCATTGTTCTGGTACCCCCAAGTGTCAGTGTGTCATTGTTCTGGACCCCCAAGTGTCAGTGTGTCATTGTTCTGGACCCCCAAGTGTCAGTGTGTCATTGTTCTGGGACCCCCAAGTGTCAGGGTGTCATTGTTCTGGACCCCCAAGTGTCATTGTGTCATTGTTCTGGGACCCCCAAGTGTCAGTGTGTCATTGTTCTGGGACCCCCAAGTGTGTCATTGTTCTGGGACCCCCAAGTGTCAGTGTGTCATTGTTCTGGACCCCCAAGTGTCAGTGTGTCATTGTTCTGGACCCCCAAGTGTCAGTGTGTCATTGTTCTGGACCCCCAAGTGTCAGTGTGTCATTGTTATGGGACCCCCAAGTGTCAGTGTGTCATTGTTCTGGGACCCCCAAGTGTCAGTGTGTCATTGTTCTGGACCCCAAGTGTCAGTGTGTCATTGTTCTGGGACCCCCATTGTCAGTGTGTCATTGTTCTGGGACCCCCAAGTGTCAGTGTCATTGTTCTGGACCCCCCCAGTGTCAGTGTGTCATTGTTCTGGGACCCCCAAGTGTCAGTGTGTCATTGTTCTGGACCCCCAAGTGTCAGTGTGTCATTGTTCTGGGACCCCCAAGTGTCAGTGTGTCATTGTTCTGGACCCCCATGTGTCAGGGTGTCATTGTTCTGGGACCCCCAAGTGTCAGTGTGTCATTGTTTCGGGACCCCCAAGTGTCAGTGTGTCATTGTTCTGGTACCCCCAAGTGTCAGTGTGTCATTGTTCCTGGACCCCCAAGTGTCAGTGTGTCATTGTTCCCGGACCCCCAAGTGTCAGTGTGTCATTGTTCTGGTACCCCCAATTGTCAGTGTGTCATTGTTCCGGACCCCCAAGTGTCAGTGTGTCATTGTTCTGGGACCCCCAAGTGTCAGTGTGTCATTGTTCTGGGACCCCCAAGTGTCAGGGTGTCATTGTTCTGGGACCCCCAAGTGTCAGTGTGTCATTGTTCCTGGACCCCCAAGTGTCAGGGTGTCATTGTTCCCTGACCCCCAAGTGTCAGGGTGTCATTGTTCTGGACCCCCAAGTGTCAGTGTGTCATTGTTCCTGGACCCCCAAGTGTCAGTGTGTCATTGTTCTGGGACCCCCAAGTGTCAGTGTGTCATTGTTCCTGGACCCCCAAGTGTCAGTGTGTCATTGTTCTGGACCCCCAAGTGTCAGTGTGACATTGTTCAGGGACCCCCATTTGTCAGTGTGTCATTGTTCTGGAACCCCCAAGTGTCAGTGTGTCATTGTTCAGGGGCTCCCAAGTGTCAGTGTGACATTGTTCAGGGACCCCCAAGTGTCAGTGTGTCATTGTTCTGGGACCCCCAAGTGTCAGGGTGTCATTTTCCTGGACCCCCAAGTGTCAGTTGTCATTGTTCTGGACCCCCAAGTGTCAGTGTGTCATTGTTCCCGGACCCCCAAGTGTCAGTGTGTCATTGTTCTGGACCCCAAGTGTCAGGGTGTCATTGTTCCCGGACCCCCAAGTGTCAGTGTGTCATTGTTCCGGACCCCCACGTGTCAGTGTGTCATTGTTCTGGACCCCCATGTGTCAGTGTGTCATTGTTTCCGGACCCCCAAGTGTCAGGGTGTCATTGTTCCAGGACCCCCAAGTGTCAGTGGTGTCAGTGTGTCATTGTTCCCGGACCCCCAAGTGTCAGTGTCATTGTTCTGGACCCCCAAGTGTCAGGGTGTCATTGTTCCCGGACCCCCAAGTGTCAGTGTGTCCCCCAAGTGTCAGGGTGTCATTGTTCTGGGACCCCCAAGTGTCAGTGTGTCATTGTTCCCGTACCCCCAAGTGTCAGGGTGTCATTGTTCCTGGACCCCCAAGTCTCAGTGTGTCTTTGTTCTGGGACCCCCAAGTGTCAGGGTGTCATTGTTCCCGGACCCCCAGGTGTCAGTGTGACATTGTTCTGGACCCCCAAGTGTCAGTGTGTCATTGTTCCGTGACCCCCAAGTGTCAGGGTGTCATTGTTCCCGGACCCCCAAGTGTCAGTGTGTCATTGTTCTGGACCCCCAAGTGTCAGTGTGTCATTGTTCCCGGACCCCCAAGTGTCAGTGTGTCATTGTTCCCGGACCCCCAGTGTCAGTGTGTCATTGTTCTGGACCCTCAAGTGTCAGTGTGTCTTTGTTCCTGGACCCCCAAGTGTCAGGGTGTCATTGTTCCCGGACCCCCAAGTGTCAGTGTGTCTTTGTTCTGGGACCCCCAAGTGTCAGGGTGTCATTGTTCCGGACCCCCAGGTGTCAGTGTGACATTGTTCCCGGACCCCAAGTATCAGTGTGTCATTGTTCTGGGACCCCCAGGTGTCAGTGTGACATTGTTCCCGGACCCCAAGTATCAGTGTGTCATTGTTCTGGACCCCCAAGTGTCAGTGTGTCATTGTTCTGGACCCCCAAGTGTCAGTGTGTCATTGTTATGGGACCCCCAAGTGTCAGTGTGTCATTGTTATGGGACCCCCAAGTGTCAGTGTGTCATTGTTCTGGGACCCCCAAGTGTCAGTGTGTCATTGTTCTGGACCCCCAAGTGTCAGTGTGTCATTGTTCTGGGGACCCCCAAGTGTCAGTGTGTCATTGTTCTGGGACCCCCAAGTGTCAGGGTTCTGGGACCCCCAAGTGTCAGTGTGTCTTTGTTCTGGACCCCCAAGTGTCAGTGTGTCATTGTTCTGGGACCCCCAAGTGTCAGTGTGTTATTGTTCTGGGACCCCCAAGTGTCAGTGTGTCATTGTTCTGGGACCCCCAAGTGTCAGTGTGTCATTGTTCTGGACCCCCAAGTGTCAGGGTGTCATTGTTATGGGGCCCCCAAGTGTCAGTGTGTCATTGTTCTGGACCCCCAAGTGTCAGTGTGTCATTGTTATGGGACCCCCAAGTGTCAGTGTGTCATTGTTATGGGACCCCCAAGTGTCAGTGTGTCATTGTTCTGGACCCCCAAGTGTCAGTGTGTCATTGTTTCTGGACCCCCAAGTGTCAGTGTGTCATTGTTCTGGGACCCCCAAGTGTCAGTGTGTCATTGTTCTGGGACCCCCAAGTGTCAGTGTGTCATTGTTCTGGACCCCCAAGTGTCAGTGTGTCATTGTTCCCGGACCCCCAAGTGTCAGGGTGTCATTGTTATGGGACCCCCAAGTGTCAGTGTGTTATTGTTCTGGGACCCCCAAGTGTCAGTGTGTCATTGTTCTGGGACCCCCAAGTGTCAGTGTGTCATTGTTCTGGACCCCCAAGTGTCAGGGTGTCATTGTTCTGGAACCTCCAAGTGTCAGTGTGTCATTGTTCTGGGACCCCCAAGTGTCAGGGTGTCATTGTTCCCGGACCCCCAAGTGTCAGTGTGTCATTGTTCTTGACCCCCAAGTGTCAGTGTGTCATTGTTCTGGACCCCCAAGTGTCAGTGTGTCATTGTTCTGGGACCCCCAAGTGTCAGTGTGTCATTGTTCTGGACCCCAAGTATCAGTGTGTCATTGTTCTGGACCCCCAAGTGTCAGTGTGTCATTGTTCTGGACCCCCAAGTGTCAGTGTGTCTTTGTTCCCGGACCCCCAAGTGTTAGGGTGTCATTGTTCTGGACCCCCAAGTGTCAGTGTGTCATTGTTCTGGACCCCCAAGTGTCAGTATGTCTTTGTTCCCGTACCCCCAAGTGTCAGGGTGTCATTGTTCCCGGACCCCCAGGTGTCAGTGTGACATTGTTCTGGACCCCCAAGTGTCAGTGTGTCATTGTTCCCGGACCCCCAAGTATCAGTGTGTCATTGTTCTGGACCCCCAAGTGTCAGTGTGTCATTGTTCTGGACCCCCAAGTGTCAGTGTGTCTTTGTTCCCGGACCCCCAAGTGTCAGGGTGTCATTGTTCCCGGACCCCCAAGTGTCAGGGTGTCATTGTTCTGGACCCCAAGTGTCAGTGTGTCATTGTTCCCGGACCCCAAGTATCAGTGTGTCATTGTTCTGGACCCCCAAGTGTCAGTGTGTCATTGTTCTGGACCCCCAAGTGTCAGTGTGTCATTGTTATGGGACCCCCAAGTGTCAGTGTGTCATTGTTATGGGACCCCCAAGTGTCAGTGTGTCATTGTTCTGGACCCCCAAGTGTCAGTGTGTCATTGTTCTGGGACCCCCAAGTGTCAGTGTGTTATTGTTCTGGGACCCCCAAGTGTCAGTGTGTCATTGTTCTGGGACCCCCAAGTGTCAGTGTGTCATTGTTCTGGACCCCCAAGTGTCAGTGTGTCATTGTTCTGGGACCCCCAAGTGTCAGTGTGTCATTGTTATGGGACCCCCAAGTGTCAGTGTGTCATTGTTATGGGACCCCCAAGTGTCAGTGTGTCATTGTTCTGGACCCCCAAGTGTCAGGGTGTCATTGTTATGGGGCCCCCAAGTGTCGGGTGTCATTGTTCTGGGACCCCCAAGTGTCAGTGTGTCATTGTTCTGGAACCCCCAAGTGTCAGGGTGTCATTGTTCTGGACCCCCAAGTGTCAGTGTGTCATTGTTATGGGACCCCCAAGTGTCAGGGTGTCATTGTTCTGGACCCCCAAGTGTCAGTGTGTCATTGTTCTGGGACCCCCAAGTGTCAGTGTGTTATTGTTCTGGGACCCCCAAGTGTCAGTGTGTCATTGTTCTGGGACCCCCAAGTGTCAGTGTGTCATTGTTCTGGACCCCCAAGTGTCAGGGTGTCATTGTTATGGGGCCCCCAAGTGTCGGGTGTCATTGTTCTGGGACCCCCAAGTGTCAGTGTGTCATTGTTCTGGACCCCCATGTGTCAGTGTGTCATTGTTCTGGGACCCCCAAGTGTCAGTGTGTCATTGTTATGGGACCCCCAAGTGTCAGTGTGTCATTGTTATGGGACCCCCAAGTGTCAGTGTGTCATTGTTATGGGACCCCCAAGTGTCAGTGTGTCATTGTTCTGGACCCCCAAGTGTCAGTGTGTCATTGTTCTGGACCCCCAAGTGTCAGGGTGTCATTGTTATGGGGCCCCCAAGTGTCGGGTGTCATTGTTCAGGGACCCCCAAGTGTCAGTGTGTCATTGTTCTGGGACCCCCAAGTGTCAGTGTGTCATTGTTCTGGGACCCCCAAGTGTCAGTGTGTCATTGTTCTGGAACCCCCAAGTGTCAGTGTGTCATTGTTCTGGAACCCCCAAGTGTCAGTGTGTCATTGTTCTGGGACCCCCAAGTGTCAGTGTGTCATTGTTCTGGGACCCCCAAGTGTCAGTGTGTCATTGTTCTGGGACCCCCAAGTGTCAGTGTGTCATTGTTCTGGACCCCCAAGTGTCAGTGTGTCATTGTTCTGGACCCCCAAGTGTCAGTGTGTCATTGTTCCCGGTCCCCAAAGTGTCAGGGTGTCATTGTTCTGGGACCCCCAAGTGTCAGTGTGTCATTGTTCCCGGACCCCCAAGTGTCAGGGTGTCATTGTTCCCGGTCCCCCAAGTGTCAGGGTGTCATTGTTCTGGAACCCCCAAGTGTCAGTGTGTCATTGTTTCTGGACCCCCAAGTGTCAGTGTGTCATTGTTTCTGGACCCCCAAGTGTCAGTGTGTCATTGTTCTGGACCCCCAAGTGTCAGTGTGTCATTGTTCCCGGTCCCCAAAGTGTCAGGGTGTCATTGTTCTGGGACCCCCAAGTGTCAGGTGTCATTGTTCTGGACCCCTAAGTGTCAGTGTGTCATTGTTCCCGGACCCCCAAGTGTCAGGGTGTCATTGTTCCCGGTCCCCCAAGTGTCAGGGTGTCATTGTTTCTGGACCCCCAAGTGTCAGGGTGTCATTGTTCTGGACCCCTAAGTGTCAGTGTGTCATTGTTTCTGGACCCCCAAGTGTCAGTGTGTCATTGTTCTGGACCCCCAAGTGTCAGTGTGTCATTGTTCCCGGTCCCCAAAGTGTCAGGGTGTCATTGTTCTGGACCCCTAAGTGTCAGTGTGTCATTGTTCCCGGACCCCCAAGTGTCAGGGTGTCATTGTTCCCGGTCCCCCAAGTGTCAGGGTGTCATTGTTTCTGGACCCCCAAGTGTCAGTCTGTCATTGTTCTGGAACCCCCAAGTGTCAGGGTGTCATTGTTCCCGGTCCCCCAAGTGTCAGTGTGTCATTGTTTCTGGACCCCCAAGTGTCAGGGTGTCATTGTTCTGGACCCCTAAGTGTCAGTGTGTCATTGTTTCTGGACCCCCAAGTGTCAGTCTGTCATTGTTCTGGGACCCCCAAGTGTCAGAGTTCTGGGACCCCCAAGTGTCAGTGTGTCATTGTTTCTGGACCCCCAAGTGTCAGGGTGTCATTGTTCTGGACCCCTAAGTGTCAGTGTGTCATTGTTTCTGGACCCCCAAGTGTCAGTCTGTCATTGTTCTGGGACCCCCAAGTGTCAGTGTGTCATTGTTTCTGGACCCCCAAGTGTCAGGGTGTCATTGTTCTGGACCCCTAAGTGTCAGGGTGTCATTGTTTCTGGACCCCCAAGTGTCAGTGTGTCATTGTTCCCGGTCCCCCAAGTATCAGGGTGTCATTGTTCTGGAACCTTGGGTGTCAGTCTGTTATTGTTCCCGGTCCCCCAAGTGTCAGGGTGTCATTGTTCTGGAACCTTGGGTGTCAGTCTGTTATTGTTCCCGGTCCCCCAAGTGTCAGGGTGTCATTGTTCTGGAACCTTGGGTGTCAGTCTGTTATTGTTCTGGACCCCCAAGTGTCGGTGTCATTGTTCTGGACCCCCAAGTGTCAGGGTGTCATTGTTCTGGACCCCCAAGTGTCAGGGTGTCATTGTTCTGGGACCCCCAAGTGTCAGTGTGTCATTGTTCTGGGACCCCCAAGTGTCAGTGTGTCATTGTTCTGGACCCCCAAGTGTCAGGGTGTCATTGTTCTGGGACCCCCAAGTGTCAGTGTGTCATTGTTCTGGGACCCCCAAGTGTCAGTGTGTCATTGTTCTGGACCCCCAAGTGTCAGTGTGTCATTGATATGGGACCCCCAAGTGTCAGGGTGTCATTGTTCTGGGACCCCCAAGTGTCAGTGTGTCATTGTTCCTGGACCCCCAAGTGTCAGTGTGTCATTGATCTGGGACCCCCAAGTGTCAGGGTGTCATTGTTCTGGGACCCCCAAGTGTCAGGGTGTCATTGTTCTGGGACCCCCAGGTGTCAGTGTGTCATTGTTCCCGGACCCCCAAGTGTCAGGGTGTCATTGTTCCCGGACCCCCATGTGTCAGGGTGTCATTGTTCTGGGACCCCAAGTGTCAGTGTGTCATTGTTCCCGGACCCCCAAGTGTCAGGGTGTCATTGTTCTGGGACCCCCAAGTGTCAGTGTGTCATTGTTCTGGACCCCCAAGTGTCAGGGTGTCATTGTTCTGGGACCCCCAAGTGTCAGGGTGTCATTGTTCCCGGACCCCCATGTGTCAGTGTGTCATTGTTCCCGGACCCCCAGGTGTCAGTGTGTCATTGTTCCCGGACCCCCAAGTGTCAGGGTGTCATTGTTCTGGGACCCCCAAGTGTCAGGGTGTCATTGTTCCCGGACCCCCAGGTGTCAGTGTGTCATTGTTCCCGGACCCCCAGGTGTCAGGGTGTCATTGTTCTGAGTCCCCCAAGTGTCAGTGTGTCATTGTTCCTGGACCCCCAAGTGTCAGGGTGTCATTGTTCCCGGACCCCCAAGTGTCAGGGTGTCATTGTTCCCGGACCCTGAGGGTCAGTGAGGAAAGTTGCTTATAGAAGGTTGTAATAAGGATAATAGATTGTTGTGTGTATTGTGTCTCCTCTCTCAGTGGACTGTAGCGGTCATCTGTTCACGGAGGAGTCTGGATATATCTCCAGTCCGGGATACCCCAAGCCTTACCCTGCAGACCTCAACTGCAACTACAGCATCCGCGTAGAAGAAGGGTTCCGCATCTCCATCTCCTTCCTGGAAACCTTTGACATAGACTCCCACCCGCGGGCTCTGTGTCCCTACGACACCTTGAAGGTAAAGCTATAATTATCTCCCTCATTACATTCCAATGTCACAGACTTACATAGGAGGGATTGGTAGAGAGGGGTGGAGGACACTGAATGGAGGCCAGTGGAGGGATTGGTAGAGAGGGGTGGAGGACACTGAATGAAGGCCAGTGGAGGGATTGGCAGAGAGGGGTGGAGGACACTATGCGGAGGGCAGTGGAGGGGTTGGCAGAGAGGGGTGGAGGACACTGAATGGAGGCCAGTGGAGGGATTGGCAGAGAGGGGTGGAGGACACTGAGTGGAGGAATTGTTAGAGAGGGACGGAGGTAGTGGAAGCCAGTGGCAAGAATGGCAGAGAGGGGTGGAGGACACTGAATAGAGGCCAGTGAAGGGATTGGCAAAGAGGGGTAGAGGACACTGAATGGAAGCCACTGGAGGGATTGGCAGAGAGGGGTGGAGGACACTATGCGGAGGGCAGTGGAGGGATTGCCAGAGAGGGGTGGAGGACACTGAATGGAGGCCAGTGGAGGGATTGGCGTAGAGGGGTGGAGGACACTATGCGGAGGGCAGTGGAGGGATTGGCAGAGAAGGGTGGAGGACACTGAATTGAGGCCAGTGGAGGGATTGGCAGAGAGGGGTGGAGGACACTGAATGGAGGCCAGTGGAGGGATTGGCAGAGAGGGGTGGAGGACACTGAATGGAGGCCAGTGGGGGGATTGGCAGAGAGGGGTGGAGGACACTATGCGGAGGGCAGTGGAGGGATTGGTAGAGAGGAGTGGAGGACACTGAATTGAGGCCAGTGGAGGGATTGGCAGAGAGGGGTGGAGGACACTGAATGGAGGCCAGTGGAGGGATTGGCAGAGAGGGGTGGAGGACACTGAATGGAGGCCAGTGGGGGGATTGGCAGAGAGGGGTGGAGGACACTGAATGAAGGCCAGTGGAGGGATTGGTAGAGAGGGGTGGAGGACACTGAATGGAAGCCAGTGGAGTGATTGGTAGAGAGGGGTGGAGGACACTGAATGGAGACCAGTGGAGTGATTGGTAGAGAGGGGTGGAGGACACTGATCAGAGGTCAGTGGAGGGATTGGTAGAGAGGGGTGGAGGACACTGAATGGAGGTCAGTGGAGTGATTGGTAGAGAGGGGTGGAGGACACTGAATGGAAGCCAGTGGAGTGATTGGTAGAGAGGGGTGGAGGACACTGAATGGAGACCAGTGGAGTGATTGGTAGAGAGGGGTGGAGGACACTGAATGAAGGCCAGTGGAGGGATTGGCAGAGAGGGGTGGAGGACACTATGCGGAGGGCAGTGGAGGGGTTGGCAGAGAGGGGTGGAGGACACTGAATGGAGGCCAGTGGAGGGATTGGCAGAGAGGGGTGGAGGACACTGAGTGGAGGAATTGTTAGAGAGGGACGGAGGTAGTGGAAGCCAGTGGCAAGAATGGCAGAGAGGGGTGGAGGACACTGAATAGAGGCCAGTGAAGGGATTGGCAAAGAGGGGTAGAGGACACTGAATGGAAGCCACTGGAGGGATTGGCAGAGAGGGGTGGAGGACACTATGCGGAGGCCAGTGGAGGGATTGCCAGAGAGGGGTGGAGGACACTGAATGGAGGCCAGTGGAGGGATTGGCGTAGAGGGGTGGAGGACACTATGCGGAGGGCAGTGGAGGGATTGGCAGAGAGGGGTGGAGGACACTGAATTGAGGCCAGTGGAGGGATTGGCAGAGAGGGGTGGAGGACACTGAATGGAGGCCAGTGGAGGGATTGGCAGAGAGGGGTGGAGGACACTGAATGGAGGCCAGTGAAGGGATTGGCAGAGAGGGGTGGAGGACACCGAGTGGAGGTCAGTGGAGGGATTGGCAGAGAGGGTGGAGGACACTGAATGGAGGCCAGTGAAGGGATTGGCAGAGAGGGGTGGAGGACACCGAGTGGAGGTCAGTGGAGGGATTGGCAGAGAGGGTGGAGGACACTGAATGAAGGCCAGTGGAGGGATTGGCGTAGAGGGGTGGAGGACACTGAATCGAAGCTAGTGGAGGGATTGGCAGAGGGGGGTGGAGGACACCGAGTGGAGGTCAGTGGAGGGATTGGCAGAGAGGGGTGGAGGACACTGAATTGAGGCCAGTGGAGGGATTTTTTCCAGCACAGTGAAACGTGACTAGCTTCACTCTCCTCCTACAACACACTCACGTGGTGCCTCGTGCAGGAAGACGGAACAGGCGTAGACTCCTCCCACTGGTTCCTCTGGCTGCGCAATTTTGCGGGGCTTTTCTGCATGGCTCCTCCCACGCTTACGCACCACAGGGAAAGTCTTTTCCTTAGTAAAGATGGCGCAGTTCAAAAACTTCACCCTCTATTCCAATAAACTCACGTGTATGACTTTATCCGTTGCGAGAGGTAAAGGCAAATCCCAGGCTACGAGCCCCCACGTGTAGCACTGACCCCCGAAGGAGCGGCTGAATTTTTCTGGGCTTACCGATTACCTCCTCCAGCTCGTACCTCGTCGTTCTTGTCTAGGGGTTCCCAGGGTTAGTACCCAGTAACTGTGGAGACCGACACCTGAATTCCTTTTTAGGATTTTTATTTGCTTAAAACGTTGAACAGGAACTCAGTCTCTCAGTTGGGAATAGAGGGTAAGGGTATAATAGAGGGTAAGGGTATAATAGAGGGTGAGGGTATAATAGAGGGTAAGGGTATAATAGAGGGTGAGGGTATAGAAGCTCAGGCACTTGGAACTGCTGACACTCAATAAGTGTTTCTCTAGATGATCCAGGGAGGAGCCACTCGCCACTGGATAACTCAACTGTTGGATAAACCGTTGTTTGTAGATTTAGCAGCCAACATGTGATTTTAGGTTAGCAAAGTCTCTGCCACAGACTTGGTTGGGAAACTTTAGATGAACACAAAAGTCTCTCACAGGAACTTGGTTGCAACTGAAGGATGGGTTAGGAACAGTGATGTAAGTAACTGAGTTAAAATATACTGAGTTACGTAACGCAGTTACTTTAGAGGGTAACGAGTATCTAACTAATTACTTTTCCCCTCATGGTAACTCAGTTACCATTACTTTGGCTTAGTTACCCCAATTACATCTACCGCCACTAGATGGCAGTAGTGTAATTCCGGTGTCCTGACAAAAAAGTTCCCCCGCCTGATAAGGACCCCCTGTACTGCGCAGGTGCAGCGCTTGCACAGTACGAAGGACTACGGAGCTTCCGAAAATTGCCGAACCTAAACAGCTCTGAGTGAACTCTACACCGCGCAGGCGCAGTTAACATGTAATTGTACGAGGCGATGCCGCACGCTCCCGATGCTCGTGCTACTCTGCAAGGGGCGTCTATCGTGTAAGTAAGGGGCGGGTCTAGTATTACTGTAACCAAGGGGAGCATTTATTAATATTGTTATATATCGAGCTCCGCCCATTAATTTAACATTCGCCCTCTTCTGTAGCCACCCGCCCCTTACACCATATAATAATAATAGACCCGCCCCTTACACCATATAATAATAATAGACCCGCCCCTTGCTTACACGCTATAACAGATCTGCCCCCTGGTTAGAGTAATAATAGAGCAGCCCATTGGTTACACAATATATAACAATAATAATAAATGCGCCCCTTGGTTACAGTAATACTAGAATAAAGTCAGTTACTTTGCTGAGTAACTAATTACTTTTCCAATGTAGTAACTGAGTTACTAACGCAATTACTTTTTGGGAGAAGTAATTTGTAACTTAACTAATTACTTTTTTAAAGTAGGATGACCAACACTGGTTAGGAACTTTTCTTACGGTACCAGTATCTCGCAGCCGGTCCGGCGATATCGTAAGAAATGTGGATTCAATCAGTGTCCATACATCTCAGCTCCCAGGCTCTTACCGAGCAGCCAGCCTCGTGCGTGGCCCTCCTCCGAAGAGCCCTCCCCTGGTCACATGTAGAGTTGCTGGGCCTCTCCAATCCTGAGACGGCACCGGAACACCTTAGAATCCTCCTTCAGTTACTGCGCCTCGAACTAGCCAGTTCCGAGGCTCGGAAACGGATGGATCCGCACCCCAGACCACGAGGGACTCTGGGGGCTGGTCAGGAGGACCAGGACCACGGAGTCAGCAGACACTCCCTGGACCGGAACAGAACCCCCGAATCATGTGACTTCAGCACCTTAAGTTCCCTCTCCCGGAATACACAGCGAGACAAACGCGCCCACTGATTGGCTCCGAGCAGAGATTGGTACCCAATGCGTCCAACCAGACTGCGTTCTAAGGCCTGTCACGGGTGCAAACCCCACCTATCACCAGGCAGAACTTCAACACAGTCCGGCCAGACTGATGCCGAAGCATCATTTAGGATAATTAACCCCAAAACTTTAACTATAGTCTAGGGGAAATTTTTTTTTTACAACATAGCGGGTACTCTTCAGGAGTACCGGCGCTACATAAGGAACATTCTTCTCACTGATCACCAATGTAAGGAACATTCTTCTCACTGATCACCAATGTAAGGAACATTCTTCTCACTGATCACCAATGTAAGGAACATTCTTCTCACTGATCACCAATGTAAGGAACATTCTTCTCACTGATCACCAATGTAAGGAACATTCTTCTCACTGATCACCAATGTAAGGACCATTCTTCCCACTGATCACCAATGTAAGGAACATTCTTCCCACTGATCACCAATGTAAGGAACATTCTTCTCACTGATCACCAATGTAAGGAACATTCTTCCCACTGATCACCAATGTAAGGAACATTCTTCTCACTGATCACCAATGTAAGGAACATTCTTCTCACTGATCACCAATGTAAGGAACATTCTTCTCACTGATCACCAATGTAAGGAACATTCTTCATGTGAGGAACATTCTTCTCACTGATCACCAATGTAAGGAACATTCTTCCCACTGATCAACAATGTAAGGAACATTCTTCCCACTGATCACCAATGTAAGGAACATTCTTCTCACTGATCACCAATGTAAGGAACATTCTTCTCACTGATCACCAATGTAAGGAACATTCTTCTCACTGATCACCAATGTAAGGAACATTCTTCTCACTGATCACCAATGTAAGGAACATTCTTCTCACTGATCACCAATGTAAGGAACATTCTTCCCACTGATCACCAATGTAAGGAACATTCTTCTCACTGATCACCAATGTAAGGAGCATTCTTCCCACTGATCACCAATGTAAGGAACATTCTTCCCACTGATCACCAATGTAAGGAACATTCTTCTCACTGATCACCAATGTAAGGAACATTCTTCCCACTGATCACCAATGTAAGGAATATTCTTCCCACTGATCACCAATGTAAGGGACATTCTTCCCACTGATCACCAATGTAAGGAACATTCTTCTCACTGATCACCAATGTAAGGAACATTCTTCCCACTGATCACCAATGTAAGGAACATTCTTCTCACTGATCACCAATGTAAGGAACATTCTTCCCACTGATCACCAATGTAAGGAACATTCTTCCCACTGATCACCAATGTAAGGGACATTCTTCCCACTGATCACCAATGTAAGGAACATTCTTCTCACTGATCACCAATGTGAGGAACATTCTTCTCACTCTCCTGGATAGTGCTTGCAGATGATGTCATCTGAGCCAAAATTGGACCCAAATTCAACAACTGGAATAATACCAAGGGACAGAGATAAGAGGAACAGGCTGATAATATGTAAAAAAAAATTCTGTCCGGAGTTTCTCTTTTGGTAGACAGAAAGCGGGGTAAAGTATCAGGCCCACGAAGGTCACAATTCAATAAACAAAACAGTTAGTGAATATTTAATTTCCATGACACTGACGGGTACGGTGGGTCAGGTCAGATAAACTTGCCTGGTGAAAAACAATGAACTTGGTTTAAAAAGGCTGAAATCTTTCAGGCAAATTGACAAAATAAAAATGATTAAATGAGATGGAAACCCTAACTGGACAACAACATTTGTTGCCCCTTGTGATAGCAAAAAAGTGAAATAAATTAAAAAGTGTAAAAAAATAAAAAAGTAAATAAATAAATAAAAAGAAAAAAAAAATACAAATACGTAAAAATTGAAAAAAAAAAGGTTAAAAAGGGCAGACTGGTTGGACCACTTTGTCCCTTTTCTGCCATTACTTCCCTATGCTTCTATATAATCTGTAAATAAATAATAATATATAATAAGAGATAAATAAATAATATAAAATAAATAAAAATAATAAAAAAAAATAAATTTAAATCACCTTGGCACACACTCGCATATAAAAAGCGCAGCATTGGGGCGAGCACATGTATGTAAACATCAATTGTGCCACACATGTTGTTGTGAAAGTCGAGTGAGAGCAATAATTCTGGGGTAATTCCCAGTTAACTCTAAACTCATGACCTCTAAAGGCTTTTAAAGTCTCACCCATGGATAATTTTTTTGTTTTTACGATTCCACGAAGACTAGACATGTTTGGTATCTATTCACTCGATGCAACCCCCCGTTTTATATTTTAGCAAAAAAAAAAAAAAGAAATTGGTATAATATTGTGTTTTATTTTGCACTAAAATCCGTTCTAATGTATTTTTTTCCATTAAATATGGATAAATAACTGCAAAAATAGTGTGCAACTTAAAGCGGAGTTCCACCCAAAAATGGAACTTCCGCTTTAAGCACTCCTCACCCCCTTACATGCCACATTTGGCATGTCATTTTTTTGGGGGGGGGAGTGGGGGCTTCATTAGGAGGGGGACTTCCTGTCCCACTTCCTCCTTCCGCCCAGGAACCGCCTAGGCGACTCCTCCTTTAGTCTTAGGCGGCCCCTCCCTCTAGGCGATCTCATGGAACACGTGACAGGTCCCAGGAGATCGCCTAGCCACTCCGGGAGCGCAGCGCGACTCGCGCATGCGCCGTGCGTGCCCGGCCGTGAAGACAAAAGCTGTCACGACCGGGTGCCCTGAGTGGCAATGGAGGCGCCGGCGAAGAGGAGGGGGAGAGGAGCGACACCCCGTTCGGCCAGCATCGCTGGACCGTGGAACAGGTAAGTGTCTGTTTATTAAAAGTCAGCAACTACACTTTTTTGTAGCTGCTGACTTTTAAAAGGCCTGGAACTCCCCTTTAAAAAATTGCAACTGCCACCATTTTATTCTCCAAGGTCTTTGCTTTTCAGAAAATATATACATTTTTGAGATTTACAGCTATTTCAAGCAAAAAGAAAAAATCAGATTTTAACAATTTAAAAAAATTGCCCCAGTAGGCAAGCGGTTGAATCCCGTACACGTCCTGTACCTCACCCTGCTGCTGATTTTTACTTCCACGGGACCTATTTCCAATTTTTGTATTTTTTTATGGCACCAACAGCGCTTTTACAGATTACCCGGATCTATTCCCATCAGCCCCAGAGGAGCTGAAATTCTTATAAAATTCTTATAAAACACAGTCATACGAGAACACAACCAAGGGCCAATTTGTTAGAAAGCCAAAAACGAGGGAGTGGTGTCCTTGGTCGTAAATGAACCCACAAACCCAGTCAGTGGCGGCCCGTCTATAGGGGCGCCCGGGCGCCGCCCCCAGGTAGTAAAAAAAAAATGTTTTAAAAAAAAAAAATGCTTAGAAAAAAAAAAATGTTAAAAAAAATTATTTAAACATGTCCCTTTAAATTTTTTTTTTTTTAAAGGTGCGTATGTGCACTGCGTCCTGGCGCCGGTATAATGTGCAGCCTGGTATATGATGTGCAGCGCTCTGTGTGTAATGTGCAGCCTGGTATATGATGTGCAGCGCACTGTGTAAAATGTGCAGCCTGGTATATGATGTGCAGAGCCCTGTGTATAATGTGCAGCGCTCTGTGTATAATGTGCAGCCTGGTATATGATGTGCAGCGCTCTGTGTATAATGTGCAGCCTGGTATATGATGTGCAGAGCCCTGTGTATAATGTGCAGCGCTCTGTGTATAATGTGCAGCCTGGTATATGATGTGCAGCGCTCTGTGTATAATGTGCAGCCTGGTATATGATGTGCAGCGCTCTGTGTATAATGTGCAGCCTGGTATATGATGTGCAGAGCCCTGTGTATAATGTGCAACCTGGTATATGATGTGGATTCTATAAGGGGTGCGGCTAATGAGAAGTGGGAGGGACTAACTGGAGGGGCGGGGTCTTGCGCCCCCAATCCTAAAATGTCACCAGCTGCCACTGAACCCAGTGCTGTAAGGTAAGTGCAAACCCTGTGTTGTACTCTATGTGGCTCTAACGTTGGCATTCCTGCTGTCAGGTGATTGGCGGCGGCACCCTGCTGGGTACCTATTGTGGACGGAAGTCTCCTGGAACTCTGAAGACCCTGAGCAACAAGGTGGACATTCTGTTCCACACCGATGACTCTGGTGACAGCAAAGGATGGAAACTGCACTACACGACCAAAGGTAAGACCGGGCGTATCAGGGAAATTAGTAGACCAGACTGTGTGGACTGCACAGAGGAAACCCAAAACACATATAAGTGAAATAATAAGTGTTTATTTAAATAAATGACAAAAAGAAAACAAATAGTGCACTACCAACCACGAACTACAAACAAATAATATATACAATAAATGGGCAATACCAGAATCACAAACGATTAGCCAAGCCAGGGTCATGCACGGGAGATCAGCAGATGAACAAGGGCAGGATGGGAAAGGCAACAAAGGAGCAGGAACTCAGGAACACAGGATCAGGATGGGAAGGGTACAGGTTACAGGTCTCAGGTTACAGGTTCAGGGCACATGGAAGAGAGATACCAAGGCAAGTGTGTGAGGGCTGGCCGGGTATTTATAATCTGCCAGTGATTGGCCTCATGTGACAGCTGAGCGCAGAAAGAGCTGTCTGCTCCACACTGCCAGGATCCATCCGCTGGTGGACGCCAGTACTGCGGCCCAAAGGTGATATCCCAGCAGGGAAGGCCTCTCCTGACAGTTATAAACTGCCAGGAGACACCTGCTGGTGGACCACAGTACTGCACGCCAAATGATGGGTCTTACCAGCGGACGGATCCATTCCTGACAGTACCCCCCCTCAAAGGAGCGGCCTCCGGACGCTCCAACTAGCTGCTGCTGGGACAAGTCCATGGCATCGAGGTGGGCAGCAGGCACTTCAAGCTGGGCAGCAGGAACAGGCACTTCAAGCTGGGCAGCAGGAACAGGCACTTCGGGCTGGGCAGCAGGAACAGGCACACTTCGGGCTGGGCAGCAGACAGGCACACTTCGGGCTGGGCAGCAGACAGGCACACTTCGGGCTGGGCATCAGACAGGCACACTTCGGGCTGGGCAGCAGACAGGCACACTTCGGGCTGGGCAGCAGACAGGCACACTTCGGGCTGGGCAGCAGACAGGCACACTTCGGGCTGGGCAGCAGACAGGCACACTTCGGGCTGGGCAGCAGACAGGAACACTTCGGGCTGGGCAGCAGACAGGAACTCATCGGGCTGGGCAGCAGACAGGAACTCATCGGGCTGGGCAGCAGACAGGAACTCATCGGGCTGGGCAGCAGACAGGAACTCATCGGGCTGGGCCGCAGACAGGAACTCATCGGGCTGGGCCGCAGACAGGAACTCATCGGGCTGGGCAGCAGACAGGAACACATCGGGCTGGGCAGCAGACAGGAACACATCGGGCTGGGCAGCAGACAGGAACACATCGGGCTGGGCAGCAGACAGGAACACATCGGGCTGGGCAGCAGACACTGGGACCTTAGGCCGAACAGCAAGTACCGTAAGGGCAGGCTGGATAACTGGCACATCAGACCGGGAGGCTGGCACATCAGACCAGGAAGCTGGCACATCAGACCTGAGGACTGGCACATCAGACCTGAGGACTGGCACATCCGACTGGGAAGCTGGCACATCCGACTGGGAAGCTGGCACATCCGACTGGGAAGCTGGCAGCAGACTGGAAGGCCGGCACCGAGACAGCAGACTGGAAGGCCGGCACCGGGACAGCAGACTGGAAGGCCGGCACAGGGACAGCAGACTGGAAGGCCGGCACAGGGACAGCAGACTGGAAGGCCGGCACAGGGACAGCAGACTGGAAGGCCGGCACAGGGACAGCAGACTGGAAGGCCGGCACAGGGACAGCAGACTGGGAAGCTGGCAGCGGGTAATCAAGCTGGAAGTCTGGCAGCGGGTCATCAGGCTGGAAGTCTGGCAGCGGGTCATCAGGCTGGAAAGCTGGCAGCGGGTCATCAGGCTGGAAAGCTGGCAGCGGGTCATCAGGCTGGAAAGCTGGCAGCGGGTCATCAGGCTGGAAAGCTGGCAGCGGGTCATCAGGCTGGAAAGCTGGCAGCGGGTCATCAGGCTGGAAAGCTGGCAGCGGGTCATCAGACTGGAAGGCAGGGACGTCAAGCTGGAAGGCTGGAACATCAGGCTGGAAGGCTGGCACCAGGACATCAGACTGGAAGGCTGGGACGTCAGGCTGGAAGGCTGGTACCAGGACATCAGACTGGAAGGTTGGGACGTCAGGCTGGCTAGCAGGAACTGGGGCGTCAGGCTGGCTAGCAGGAACTGGGGCGTCAGGCTGGCTAGCAGGAACTGGGGCGTCAGGCTGGCTAGCAGGAACTGGGGCGTCAGGCTGGCTAGCAGGAACTGGGGCGTCAGGCTGGCTAGCAGGAACTGGGGCGTCAGGCTGGCTAGCAGGAACTGGGGCGTCAGGCTGGCTAGCAGGAACTGGGGCGTCAGGCTGGCTAGCAGGAACTGGGGCGTCAGGCTGGCTAGCAGGAACTGGGGCGTCAGGCTGGCTAGCAGGAACTGGGGCGTCAGGCTGGGTAGCAGGAACTGGGGCGTCAGGCTGGGTAGCAGGAACTGGGGCGTCAGGCTGGGTAGCAGGAACTGGGGCGTCAGGCTGGGTAGCAGGAACTGGGGCGTCAGGCTGGGTAGCAGGAACTGGGGCGTCAGGCTGGGTAGCAGGAACTGGGGCGTCAGGCTGGGTAGCAGGAACTGGGGCGTCAGGCTGGGTAGCAGGAACTGGGGCGTCAGGCTGGGTAGCAGGAACTGGGGCGTCAGGCTGGGTAGCAGGAACTGGGGCGTCAGGCTGGGTAGCAGGAACTGGGGCGTCAGGCTGGGTAGCAGGAACTGGGGCGTCAGGCTGGGTAGCAGGAACTGGGGCGTCAGGCTGGGTAGCAGGAACTGGGGCGTCAGGCTGGGTAGCAGGAACTGGGGCGTCAGGCTGGGTAGCAGGAACTGGGGCGTCAGGCTGGGTAGCAGGAACTGGGGCGTCAGGCTGGGTAGCAGGAACTGGGGCGTCAGGCTGGGTAGCAGGAACTGGGGCGTCAGGCTGGGTAGCAGGAACTGGGGCGTCAGGCTGGGTAGCAGGAACTGGGGCGTCAGGCTGGGTAGCAGGAACTGGGGCGTCAGGCTGGGTAGCAGGAACTGGGGCGTCAGGCTGGGTAGCAGGAACTGGGGCGTCAGGCTGGGTAGCAGGAACTGGGGCGTCAGGCTGGGTAGCAGGAACTGGGGCGTCAGGCTGGGTAGCAGGAACTGGGGCGTCAGGCTGGGTAGCAGGAACTGGGGCGTCAGGCTGGAACAGGTTGGTTGGGGTGGAGGCAGGTTGGGTTACTGGCAGGATAGTGTGGGTCGGAAAGAACTTCCGTTTCTTTTTTGGCTTAGCCACTGCAGCTTTGTACGTGGGTGCAGGGCTGTAAGAAAAGAAAGTTTCTGGGCAAAAATGAAGACCAAGGAACAGTGGCTGGAGGAGGAATTTGTGGGACTGTTACAGGTGGAGGAGAAGAGGCAGGTGGGCTGAAGGCAGGATAGGTGCTACACTTGGCGACTGGATAATAGTTTTTGGTAGAAAGCAGAGAAAACTGGGCTGTAGCTGAGGTTGTCATAGGCAATGGGGAGATAGATCCTTGAGAAGGCAGGTGATTAATGACAGGGCTGGGATGTTGTGGCTTAGCTAAATACAAGAGATCTGACCATGCTTGTAGCATAGGTTGGACAAACGCTGGTTCACACACAGCCTGACTAACCACAGATTGCACTGAATGGATGCAATCAGTCAACACCTGCTGTGAACAAGAGGAATACCGTTCAATGAAATAGGCCGGATCATCCTCTAACAACCATACCAGAGATTCAACTTGGCCATAATTGAAGGGGGAGAGAAATCATCATTTCCTTCTGGAGATCATGACAGGGCTGGCTTAGCACATAATTTAATTAGGTGCTGAACATCCTCAAATAACATATAGCCTTGATCCACCAGGGAATGAGCTGATTGGATGGTTTCCATCAGCTGGTCACTAGTCCATCCTTTTAAAATCTGACAACAAGATTCACCATCCTCTTCTGCCAGCAGAGAATAATAAAGGATTTCATTGTAATCCATTTTGGCAGACTAACGAACCAAGATGGTTCCTCAATGCAGCCACGTCTGGTCAGGGATGGCCTTGGTATACTATCAGGGAAATTAGTAGACCAGACTGTGTGGACTGCACAGAGGAAACCCAAAACACATATAAGTGAAATAATAAGTGTTTATTTAAATAAATGACAAAAAGTGAAAACAAATAGTGCACTACCAACCACGAACTACAAAAAAATAATATATACAATAAATGGGCAATACCAGAATCACAAACGATTAGCCAAGCCAGGGTCATGCACGGGAGATCAGCAGATGAACAAGGGCAGGATGGGAGAGGGAACTAAGGAGCAGGAACTCAGGAACTCAGGAACTCAGGAACTCAGGAACTCAGGAACTCAGGAACTCAGGAACTCAGGAACTCAGGATGGGAAGGTCACAGGTTCAGGGCACAAGGAAGAGAGATACCAAGGCAAGTGTGTGAGGGCTGGCCGGGTATTTATAATCTGCCAGTGATTGGCCTCATGTGACAGCTGAGCGCAGAAAGAGCTGTCTGCTCCACACTGCCAGGATCCATCCGCTGGTGGACGCCAGTACTGCGGCCCAAAGGTGATATCCCAGCAGGGAAAGCCTCTCCTGACAGTTATAAACTGCCAGGAGACACCTGCTGGTGGACCACAGTACTGCACGCCAAATGATGGGTCTTACCAGCGGACGGATCCATTCCTGACAGGGCGCTCTCTCCGTCCTTCAGTCTCACACTTAGAATTGAGTCACCCACTTCATTGTAGGAAAGCCAAATTTCCCCACAGTGCACCAGCTACCAGAGCCATGTCCGGCCTTTAGTAGCTTCCAGAACGCCTTGCTGAAAACTTTGCCGAAACTTGTAAATGTTTTATGTACCCCACGGCCCATCTTCATTTTTCGTTGTGTGTGTATGGCCAGGAGGGATGAGCCAAATCGAGAGTTTTCATTTCCCCCCAAACTTTGAAAAAGAATTGGGAGATTTTTTCCAGTTTGGTGAATTGGAATCAACGTAGAAGGCATAAACGAAGGTCGTTTTTGGTGGCTTTTAGGGGCACATTTACACGTCCTGAACTTCTGAAGTTTACTGCGAATACCCGAGGCTGGATCCCTGACGCTCAGCCTGTAGAACTCAATGACCGGCTGGAAGAAGCTGGGGCTGCCTGCAGCCAGAGGCGGCTCTAGGCTTTGAGGGGCCTTAGGCAAAATCTAGACATGAGGCCCCACTCACACCCTTTGCAGGGGTTGAGGAAGAACCCAGAGGCCGAGCATCTTATTACTGCTGCTGCTTGTGTGGGTAGGATGTTTACTGCGCCAATCACATGGGATGAATAGGAGAGGAGGGTCAGCAAGGATTGGTGCAGTACACATCCCACCCATACAAGCAGCTGCAGTAGTTAGATGCTCCACCTCAAGGTGAATAGGGGTGGGTGGTATGTGCAGGAGGGGGGCACGGAATGAATAGGGGTGGGTGGTATGTGCAGGAGGGGGGCACGGAATGAATAGGGGTGGGTGGTATGTGCAGGAGGGGGGCACGGAATGAATAGGGGTGGGTGGCATGTGCAGGAGGGGGGCACGGAATGAATAGGGGTGGGTGGCATGTGCAGGAGGGGGGCACGGAATGAATAGGGGTGGGTGGCATGTGCAGGAGGGGGGCACGGAATGAATAGGGGTGGGTGGTATGTGTAGGAGGGGGGCACGGAATGAATAGGGGTGGGTGGTATGTGCAGGAGGGGGGCACGGAATGAATAGGGGTGGGTGGTATGTGCAGGAGGGGGGCACGGAATGAATAGGGGTGGGTGGCATGTGCAGGAGGGGGGCACGGAATGAATAAGGGTGGGTGGTATGTGCAGGAGGGGGGCACGGAATGAATAGGGGTGGGTGGTATGTGCAGGAGTGAGCACGGAATGAATAGGGGTGGATGGTATGTGCAGGAGGGGGGCACGGAATGAATAGGGGTGGGTGGTATGTGCAGGAGGGGGGCACGGAATGAATAGGGGTGGGTGGTATGTGCAGGAGGGGGGCACGGAATGAATAGGGGTGGGTGGCATGTGCAGGAGGGGGGCACGGAATGAATAGGGGTGGGTGGTATGTGCAGAAGGGGGGCACAGGGGGATTCTGATCTTGGGCAATAAGCACTCAGTGTCACTCCATGAGCATTCACTCCCATCTCAGCAAGCTGCAGCTCCACCTCCTTTTTTTGCAGACAGCGTTGAAGCACACTAAGCGGAAGCGCCAGAAAGAGCTGAGAGAGAGGGAGGATAATCCATGTCCGCTGGCGTCTGTGTCTTTACAAATGTGACAGGAGCCAGAGAGTGACAGGCGCGGCTTTGTCTCAACCATGGGTGCCCTGTAGGACAGTCTCAGGGATGGCTTTTAGGTAAATTAGGCAGTTGCGAGGCCCCTGTGAGTGAGGCCCTAGGCGACCACCTAATTTGCCTAATTAGAGAGCCGCCTCTGCCTGCAGCTGAAAGCATATATCAGCGTATCCAGCCGTTACCCGCCATTAGGGACAGATGTTCAATACTGGACACAGGAGACAGGTTCATCTAGCGCCCAGGGCAAGGATGCAGAACTGCAACCCTCCACAACTGTTAAATAACAGAAAAAAGCAGCACTATGTTTACAATGATGATACTGTATCAAACCAATACCCTTATATGTGTAAAAAAAACATCACATATAAAAAAAAGAGAAGAAAGTGTAAAGTCCAATAATAAAAAATAGTGAATGGAGTGTGTAGAAATGCAAACACCATCAACCTGTGATCCACCACCAGATAGATATTGCACTTACCAGAGGGCAAGCAGCTTTTTAAAGCCTGTATAGTTGATGCATCCAGATTTCACCCCAGCCAGGACACCTCCGCAAACCACCTTAGAATGGCCCGTATCGCAACAGACCCTCCAGATAAATTGAAGTGATAGCGTCACCTTTCATAGGCCCAACATCAGAGGAAAGCCAGGAATACTAACGTCGGGATGTACCTCGGTTACAGGTTCATGAGGATAAAAGAGAAACTGGCCATAGTGTGAATCCGTAGGATGAATTTAATAAAATAATTAAAATTGCACTTACATAATAGCAGTGAAAACACGCATATAAGATAAAAAACTTTTCGCCGGCCGGCTAGCATACACCCGTTCAACACAGGTCGCGATGACATCAGCGCGTCAACCTCCCTACGTCCGTTTCGTCTAAAGCTGACGTCGTCTGGGGATATTGATATCTCCACAACTATTAATGCTTGCCTATCACGTACCAGGTCCTGGAGGCCAATGGAGAGAGGGCTTCCTTTGCAGCTAATTTCCAGACTCCCCTGAAGGTGAGACAGGAGGAGTCGGGCACAAAGTAGCACAGGTCGCCTGTGAAGTTGCTTGCAGAAAGCTCAGGAATGCTGCTGTTGTGATGAACAGAGTCTGCAGGCAGGTGGCACCTGTGAGGTGAGACACCGGTCTGTAAAGTCACTGAGATAATAGAGTAGTCCAGGGCCATCTTTAATTTTGATTGGACCATGGGCAAACTTTTTCTTCCCCCCCCCCCCCCATACAATTTTGCTCTCCACCTGCTCTGAGACATACAATAAATAGCAGCTAGACTTAAAATCAGTTTACTGTATCAGATCAAACAGCTTCGATTGGTTGCCAGAGGTTACAGTCTATCATTACCGCTTACTGACTGGTTGCTAGAGGTTGCAGCACACATTATGGCTTACTGATTAGTTGCTAGATGTTACAGCACATTATTTCTGCTTGTTGATTGGTTGCTAGAGATTACTGTACAGTAATACTGCTCACTGATTGGTTGCTAGAGGTTAAAGCACATCATCTCCTCACTGCAGGGGGCATGATATACATATCAACGCCCCCTTTATTTACATATATATGCCGCTGTATGCAGCTATTTACATATGAATGCCATCGCTATTTACATATGATTGGCGGTAAACACAGGGTCTGCAGGTGAGTTATTTGTACAAAACAATAGGGCAGAGCTGGGAAGCATTAGTAGCAGCACTTCACACTGAGATATCAGGACACAGCAAAGGGCTAAAACTTCAAGGGACATGGGAATTTAAACTGGGATAGTTGGCAAATATGAGGCAGCTGCTTTGGGCCCCACAACAATGACAGGGCCCAGGGCAGCTGCCCCTTTTGCTCTGCCTTAAAAACGGCCCTAAACACAAGCCGAGATCAGAATCAGGTTTAAAGCAGAGCAGACGAAGTCAGGTGGAAGCCGGGTCAAACACGAGAAGCAGGCAGAGGGTATCCGTGAGACAAGCCAGGAACTGGAGATAGGCAGACAGATCGGGAACAAGCTGGATCAGAAACTAGGCAACACAGGAGCCAGGAATCACAGGAACACAGGTAACAAGCTGAGATCAGTCAGCAACTTCAAGCACTGATACACTTCCTTAAAAAAGGACCATGTGATGTGCTGCTGGGGATGCTGCGTCCAAGGCCGTTCTCCTGTTGTTGGTGCCCTGACAGATGCTGGGTCCTAAAGACCTTCTCCCGCTGTCAGCGCCCTGACAATGCCGTAGAATGGGTTTGCTGCCCTGTGTCCATTCTCTTGTTCCGCTGCGTCCAGGGCAGCTGCCCCTCCTGCTCACCCCTTGTCCCGGCCCTGTTACAGGGTCAGACATTTATCTGTAGCCGCAGTCAACTGCTGGTTGTGCGGATACATGTCTACAGAAATGTATAGTTCTTTACAACAAGACCTTCACCTTTACTCGTCACAGACCTGACATACACATTCTGCACAGTGCAAGGCCAACACTAACAACAAGATAGCCACCTAGCTCCTCCTTGATCCTCACTCTAGGTACCCTCATAGGTGGGTTCTTCATCAGAGCCTGTTATGGGCCCACCCCAAAGGGTTCATTTCTATGCAATTGACCCCATACAAAGAAATTGAGTGTGCTGCTTCAGGCTCTAGTAGATCCTTATATGCCGACAACCATCTGGGAGTGCAGGCAGCCAAATAACTCGTCTCAGTTCCATGGAAGTCAATGAAGAAGAAAAGAAAGTCCCGGGAGCCGCACA
The DNA here is from genome assembly GCA_028564925.1 of Lithobates sylvaticus. NCBI lineage: Eukaryota > Metazoa > Chordata > Amphibia > Anura > Ranidae > Lithobates > Lithobates sylvaticus. Next base: position 4,006,461 of record CM053036.1, read on the forward strand.
TCACACAATACCCTCATGTAAAGACTGGAAGTAGCCTCAGCCAAGACTCCGTCCAGGCCACACCCCCTAACATGTTTTGCCCTACCAACAGGGCTTAGTCTTGGGAAGCCCCATGGGTGGTGTGAAACATGTCAGGGGTGTGGTTTGGACGGAGTCTAGGCCAAAGCCACTTCCACTCTTTGCATGAGGGTTTTGTGTGATGTGCGGCTCCTGGGACTTCTTTTCCTTCTTCACAAGCTTACTTGTCAGTATACCTAGGGTAGTCTTTTCCCATAACCCTCTGCCCTAGGCTCCTCCTGCCCCATAATATATAGAGCTGACTAACTCTACTAGGGGTGCAACGGATCGTCGCCGATCCGTGATCCGAACGGGTCACCCCGTTCGGATCGGCACACCCCGCGATCCGCGGAGCGCTCCGCGGCCTCGGCCTTAGGAAAGGCAGCGGCTTCGGCCTAGCTCCGGAGCGGCGGCGGCCATCTTGGTACATCCGGCCACTGTTTACAATGTGATCGCTCCGTCAAATGACGGAGCGATCACTTGTAAACAAACTCTGCATTACCCAGCCAATACCCTGCATTACCCAGCATATACTCTGCATTACCCAGCATATACTCTGCATTACCCAGCATATACCCTGCATTACCCAGCATATACCCTGCATTACCCAGCCAATACTCTGGGATACTCTGCATTACCCAGCCAATACTCTGCGATACTCTGCATTACCCAGCATATACCCTGCATTACCCAGCATATACCCTACATTACCCAGCCAATACTCTGGGATACTCTGCATTACCCAGCCAATACTCTGCGATACTCTGCATTACCCAGCATATACTCTGCGATACTCTGCATTACCCAGCCATTACTCTGCGATACTCTGCATTACCCAGCCAATACTCTGCGATACTCTGCATTACCCAGCCAATACTCTGCATTACCCAGCCAATACTCTGCATTACCCAGCCAACTCTGCGATACCCTGCCAATACTCTGCGATACCCTGCCAATACTCGGCGATACTCAGACAATATTACAGTGGGGGAGATGACGTGGATATTACAGTGGGGGAGATGACGTGGATATTACAGTGGGGACTATATGGTGGCGGAATTTTCACAGGTTTTTGCAAATTCAATTATTATTTGCTGATCCGAAAAATGATCCGATCCGTGACTCTGATCCGAGGATCGATCCGATCCGTGAGTTTTTTGATCCGTTGCACCCCTAAACTCCACCCACCCAGGGGAGGGACCTTACTAAAAAAAAAGGGTACTAACCCCTGCTTACATAAGCAGCATCAATAAAAATGATGAAAATACCAAAAACAAAGAGCACTTGATTTAACCACTTCCCGCCTGTAGGATGCCATATGATGTCCTTCCCCTGCAGTCTTCTGGGGCACATCACAGGTCCCAGAAGACTACAGGACCATTCACGACGCTCAGCACAGTAGGAGGCTTCACTTCCCCTTACTTGCTCTGCTGGTTGAAGAATCACTGGACATCGCTGGATGCCTGTCCTTACAGTAAAAGTCAGCAGCTACAAGTATTTGTAGCTGCTGTTTTGGGGGAAGCCTGGAGCTCCTCTTTAAGTAGCCCCAAGGATGATTTCCAGGTACAGGCAAGTGTTAAGAAAATATCCTTTGTAACCTGTAGCAACGCAGCTCTGATGACTGATTCCTAAAATCGTACTTCTTTTCCTACAGCTGTCAAATGTCCAACGCCCATCGCCCAGGATACATTTTCCATAATCAGTCCTGTGCAGAGGGAGTATCAGTTGAGAGATTATATCGTGGTGTCTTGCAAAACAGGATATCAGCTGATGGAGGTCAGTATAACCATTGGAATTGGAAACCTTCTGGAAATCTGTCTGGCAGGGATTGTTGGGATTTCACTGCATGCACTGGATAACTCCAACATGGAAGTTGTCATGACAAGGTCTACTCCATCTAAAAGTCTTAAGTCCTTCTAACGTCTTCTGTCTTTTGGGCTCTTAAAATAGACCACATGTTTGTAAGGCTGGCATAGCATGCCTACCACAATTCCTAGCTTGACCCAACTCACTGCTGTTGTGATGGTGTCACTTTCTCCTGATGGCTTCTCCATGAAGCAGAATAGACTTACCTGTAAAATAGTGGTGCCTTTATATTGGCCATGGGGGAAGAAGTGTGAGACACTAAGTACTTTTGGGAATTCTCGCACTCACTATATGGCCAAAAGTATGTGGACACAAATTCCCACAGACACCCTATAACTTTTGTGGAAAGCCTTCCCAGAAGGATGGAGGATGTGATAGCATGGTTTGACCAGTTTGGTGTGGCGGAACCCAAGCGTCCTGCACAGAGACCTGACCTCATCCCTACTGAACACTTATGGGATGAATTGGAACTCCAATGATGAGCCAGGTCTTCTCAACCAACATCAGTACCCAACCTACCAAATGGGCACAGATCCCCAAAGACACCCTACAAAATATTATGGAAGCCTTCCCAGAAGAGTGGAGGCTGTTAGAGCCACTGTGGGGAGCAACTCCATATTAATTGCCATGTTTTTTTTAGAACGGGATGTCTAACAAAGTTGTAATGGTCAGGTGGTCACAAAAATTTGGCGATAACGTGTAAAAGAAGAGAAGTGACGATCGCTTAGTGCCCACATAAAGTAAAATTAAGGCAAACCTAAGCATTGTTTAGACATGTACAGTGACCAGGGCTCAAGTCCTGCGGGAACGCATTGGGAACGGAGTTCCTGTACTTTTTCCACAACAGGAACTCAGTTCCCGTTAGCAGCCGTGTCCTGCAAGACTTTGAAGTATGTGAGCTGTGGGGCAGGTGCTACACCAGCAGCCGCCGACACAGCTCGCAATAGTGACGCACACCAGGGGTGGACTGACCATTCAGGCATTGCCAGTAGGGGGCCCCATGACAGCTTCCGCTTCGATCTACCTGTCAATCACAGCTATCTGATGGGTAGATCAGGTCCCTGCTGCTAAGAGATTGTGTTTAGTCAGAGCTCTCGTTATGACTTTTGAAGCGTTCATGCATATGAGCGTATCATTTTTTTTTTGGTGGGGGAGTGGATCTTGGGTGGGAGTTCCCACACTTTTTTCCCCAGGACTTGACACCTGACAGTGATCAAATAGACCCGCAGCTTTCAAAATGATATTTCAGCTTGATAAATAACACCCAATCTTTCAAATGCATCTGCTTGGAAGTAGAGGAGGTCAGTGCCCCCCCTGTCCCCCTTGGTATCAGGTAAGGCGGGGTGTGTGGCCAGCAGCCACCCTGCTTACTGTATAAGATGTAAATGCAATCCAGTAGAACAAAACAAAAGATATAAAAAGAGAACTACTCCGAAATGTTCTTTTGTTACCCGACTTTTGGTATGGTGTCCCAGTGAACTAAGTACACCCCTCAGTCACATTATTGTAAATCTTTTCTTCTCTCTTTCCATGTGACAGCACTGAAGAAATGACGCTTGTCTACAATGTAAAGTAGTGAGTGTACAGCTTGTATAACAGTGTAAATTTGCCGTCCCCTCAAAATAACTCAACACACAGCCATTAATGTCTAAACCGCTGGCAACAAAAGTCAGTACACCCCTAAGTGTCCAAATTAGGCCCAATTAGCCATTTTCCCTCCCCCGGTGTCATGTGACTCATTAGTGTTACAAGGTCTCAGGTGTGAATGGGGAGCAGGTGTGTTAAATTTGGTGTTATCGCTCTCACTCTCTCATACTGGTCACTGGAAGTTCAGCATGGCACCTCATGGCAAAGAACTCTCTGAGGATATGAAAAAAAGAAGAATTGTTGCTCTACATAAAGATGGCCGAGGCTATAAGAAGATTGCCATGACCCTGAAACTGATCTGCAGCACGGTGGCCAAGACCATCCAGCGGTATAGCAGGACAGGTTCCCCTCAGAACAGGCCTCGCCATGGTCCACCAAAGACGTTGAGGTCACGTGATCAGCGTCATATCCAGAGGTTGTCTTTGGGAAATAGACGTATGAGTACTGCCAGCATTGCTGCAGAGGTTGTAGGGGGGGGGGGGGGTCAGCCTGTCAGTGCTCAGACCATACGCCGCACAATATTACACCAAAATAGTGACATAGGTGTGTGCAAAATATTATAAAGTGACTTGTGCGGCTTGTCTGAAGTTTTCAATCACCAACTGGACAAAATGCTTACCGACTTTCGTGGTCTCAGTAGGCTTATGCCGTGTGAGTCAAACGTGCTGAATGGTGTTTAGACTACACCTAGATGAGCAGCTGTTCCAGGATTATGATGCAGTGAAGACCCCGGATAAATGCAGACAGTGGACGCTCAATGGAAGCCCAAGATGGGGGTGGTGGAAGGTGTACAGTGTAGTTTGTTGTGCTTTTTTAAGGAAAGTTTCCCGCACATTTTTTATTAAGTAATTTTTAACGAAGATATTTTTAAGATACAAAATCAATCGATATGACACAGTCTATATATGCAAAACTTGTTCACGGAGACGAGTGATCATACTTAATAGTCACATTTATTGGTTGACAGAAAACAAATATTTGCATGAAATTAAAATACAGATTGCATTATTTGGACATTTGACAATTAATGGAAATACCCTTAAAATGGGCGTAGTACCTTGGACACAATATCACCATGATAACTTCTTCAGTAGAATCAATAACCTTATACTTGACAATTGAACAGAATGTCTGTATTTCACACACCCAGCCGTTGCTATGCTGCAGGTAAGCAACGTTGAACAATACGAAATATTTTAGACATTTGTTTGTCAATAAAAAGCAACTATGCAAAAGTAATATATAATAAAAATTGAATATTAGAGAAAAATCTATGAAAAGGCGATTATTGATTCTGGAGAATGATTACCAATACTAGAATATTCAATACATCAATGGTTAAGAGAACATACAAGATAAAATCAACATGGCATATTTACCCATTCCAAAATGGCTATTAGTCTGGATTTAAGATAGCTACCGGGTTCAGGAATCTCCTTGGAGGTTTAAAGTATATTTCCAGTCATGGCTGTCAGTCTATCTGGGAAGATGTTTCTCTCCCAGTGTCCCTTCCCCAGGGTGGGTCCCTGAGCTCTCAGGTTCCCCTGAGCTGTCCCCCTTTCACTATCTATCTAGCTTCTTAAATATCCTCTCACACAATAAGATCATAAAATTTGTAATATGTTCAGCCCAAAAGATATGTGTCTCTTTCCTATAGGCCTAACTGTTGTAAATGTAATTGCGCCTTCAACCACCAGGTGTCTCACATGTGTTTTGGGGCTGCTCTGTAAAGTAATATATTTTATTTTATACTGTATATTTTACTTTAGTGGAAATAACTATATCTTTAATATTTGGGAATTCTACTAACCCCATACTATCAAATACGCTTAGCATAATTATTGATCAATCACTTTGCATAAAAATGGTGATATATATGCATATCATTGTATATCTGTAAACATTTAGTCCATTTAAAAAGGACACAAGTTATATGTATATATATATATTAATCAACATCACATACAGTTTTTATCTATCTGGATACCTGTATAATTTGGGTATCCAATCAATATTTGTTTATCTAGCATAGTTAAATTCTAATATATTCATAGCATAATCATATATATATCTTAATACTAATTTGTTCCTAAAACAATTCTATTAATAATCACCCTATATTTATTATGTTTTCTTTATAACCGATTTCATCAACTCATCAGATACTAACTCATAGTTTTCTTTTGTGACCTACGCATCTCACAGATATTCTGAATGATTTATATTCACTGTCTTCTGAATATATATATATATATATTTTTAACATAGGTCGGTTTGCCTCTATTTTTAAAATCATGTTTTGAAATGGACTTTGAACAGTCCGATTCATGTTTTGATAGCTTAGCTATGTACACAATTCCTAGGACTCCACATAATAGGCTTTGTCGGGCAAGGTGTTGGCTTTAGAATTTTTGTAGTGATGGTTGTAAATTGTCCAAACAACCTTTACTTCAGCACAAAGGATTCTTCCCAGTCAGGACCACCTCCAAGTGATGACACCTCATAAATTTGGACTTCTCAAACTAATCAACAAAAATAAGTACACACCTTGTGTTTGGTGACAAAGGCTACCATTGTTCCTGTTCTCTTTTTGGCTTCAATACAGGCTTGTAAAAACTCCTTGAATAGAATGGTTGTAGTAATTTAGAATACATGAGTTTCCTGTGTCTTAGAGGTTTTCGAAAGGTCAATTATGGTGACCTCACAGTTCACGTGTCTTTTTTGACATTATACATTTCTGTCATTGAATAGTAAATATATTTCTTCATAAATTCATAACAAAGCCCCCCTTGGAAATTTGTCGGTTGCCGGAAGTCATCTGACAGATTTTCCCAATGCAACTTGTTGAAGAAATATGGCTTCGTTTGGGCCTTGTAAGTCGAGTTGTGAAAATGGATCCGGATTGTGGATATATTTAAAAGGTATAGACAACTGCAGATGGGTGTAATTTTTTTGTAAAACAAAAATGGGTTTGTGATCGATGTGTGCATCTCAGGGCCGTCATCCGTTCTTTGGCGGGAAATGGATCACTCCGGGCATCTTTTGGTTCTTGGCTGTCCTGGTGGGTTGTGTCCCTGTAGACTGGCCATCAATGATGTCCCTGGATTCCACATACGGTTCCTTCTCTGGATGTTTCACACATGTTGGACTCTCGGTTCTGTTGACCGGCTCATGGACATATTGGTTCTGTAAAGGAAAATAGATTCCATGAGAAAAACATATATGTCCTTTTTCTTTTTATATGATTTTGAGATATCCATGTCAAGCAGGTATCCTGGGCTTCCTCGGAGCCCCCCTCTTTCCCATTGTGTTATCAGTCCTTTAACTAAACACCTTGGATATAAAGACAATGTATGACACATTTGCTATGGGAGACCAAGCTCCAGGGCTCATTATCATGAGGACATGTATTAATAGCTGTGGATACCAGACATTTATGACTGACTTATGTTCTTCAGAACCATTTTTTTTTTTAGCTTAATTGGTTCTGGAGTAACAATAAAAGCATTTCAGTTTGACATGTAAGTGACAACTCACTGTCAGTAATAAGATATTTGGCATTATAGTCAACCTTCTACTTGTGAGGAATAAAACAAATAAATTCTCCCCCCTTTGGGGTGTCAATATAACTCATTTGAGGCAATCAAACTACCTTATGCGGGTGACTCCTCATCTTTTTTTTTTTCAAATATAAAGTTTTTATTAAGTTTTCAAAAACAGGAACAGAAAATGAGGTCCAGGCCTCAACAGAACATGCAATCACATAATAACAGTGAGGGTCGCAGCCCTCTGGCTTCTTATCACATTTATCAACAGTACATTATCACAACCCGTAAGTTTCCTGTATATCGCTCATGTACATTGTATCATTGTTGGTCTCTAGGTCGGAGAAGCTTCACTTTTATTGATCCAGGCCGGTAGGCTTAGTCTATGGGCAGCAGGATTGCATTGTAGAAGACGCAAAAGAAAGAGGAAAGAGAAAGAATAAGCGAAGATAGGGAGAGATGGGGAGGGTGAGAGGGGATGGGATGAGGAAGGGAGGGGGGGGGGGGGGTTCCGCGAGGCTCCAAAGTCTGGGAGCTATCTGTTCTTTGTTACACTAACCAGTGTAGTTTCCTTTTATCTCAAGATCCTAATAGGGCCTGCCCTTCATCTGAGAATATGAATGTGTTCCATAACGCCCATGTCTTCCTATAGGTTTCCAGTTTATCCTGTGAGGTCAGTATAAGGTCCTCCATCCTATTTATGTCTTCCACCTTCCGCAGCCACATTGCTGCGGTCGGCGGACACTGTTGTTTCCATAGCAGTGGTATGCAGGATTTAGCTGCGTTAGTGAGGTGTCTCAGGATTGATTTTTTGTATCTTTTGGGGGATAGGGAGGAAACATGCAGCAAGAAAAACGCTGGGTCCTCAGGTATCTGGAATTCCGTAAACTTCTGTGATGTGGTACGGACCACGGACCAGAAGGGTGTCAAGAGAGGGCAGGACCAGAATACATGCAGTAACGTTCCTCTCTCTCCCTGGCACCTCCAACACAGTTCTGAGGAGTCGGGGAAGATCTTGTGTAATCTGCTAGGCGTATAGTACCACCTGGTCAGAATCTTGAAATTAGTTTCTTGTACTTTGGTACATATGGAAGATTTGAGGGCAAAGTCTATCATAGTTTGCTTCTGGGCTTCCGTAAATGTCCGCTGTAACTCTATCTCCCATTTCCTGAAGCAGGGCAAATTAGGTTGTTGGGGGGGTGTGTTTAGCAGCGTGTACATACTTGATAGGACCTGTTTCAAGGGTTCCCTGCCGGCCACAAATTCCTCAAAAGAGGTCTTTGTCCTCGTATATAGATGGGGATCTGAGATGCTGTGGAGAAAATGGTGTATCTGGACCGCGTTCCAGAATGGCAGTTGGTATTCGCCACTCGGGTCCATCAGTTCCCCAATGTTGGGCCACCCATCCCGTGTCACGAAATGACTGGCTAGTGTTTTGTCCATGCTGCTAAGGGTCTGGAAGTTCGTCGGGGGGTTTCCTGGGGGGAAGTCAGGGTTTCCCAGAATTGGCGTCATGGGCGATGTCTTGGTTGTCTGTGCGTTTTGGAGAGTCGCTTGTCTACATTGTCTTAAAGTGTTCCCAATCATGGGGTGTGTCTTTATTTCGGGAGGCAATGAGTCGTAGCACCAGACTGCTGTTCCTAATGGCGTGTCTGTCTGACTTTGCTCTATTTGAGCCCACAGTTTTAGTTCCTGGTGTCGCTTCCAGTCTACTACTCTCCCCAGGTGAATGGCTTGGTAATATCTTCTTATGTCTGGGATTGCTAGCCCTCCGTGTTGTTTAGGTGCCGTCAGCAGAGTGCGTGGTAGTCGTGGCTTTTTATGTGCCCACACAAAGCGGGTGAATAGAGCTTGCACTTGCCGGAAGTATTTGGGGGGTATCCTGATTGGTAGAGCCTGAAAGAGATATAAGAACTTGGGAAGAATGCTCATTTTTATCAGATTACACCTCCCGAACCAGGAGTGTATGCCTTTGTGCCATTTGTCTAGTAAGGTCTTAGCTTTTGTCAGCAGTGGGGGAAAGTTAGTTTCATATACCTGGGACAGGTCTGATGGGATATTGGTGCCTAAGTATGACAGTGTGGACGTGGTCCAGCGGAATTTAAAGTTCGCTTGCGTGTTCAGGAGGTCTTGGGTCGTCATTGAGATTCCCATGGCTTCAGATTTGCTATAGTTGATTTTGAGATTGGATACCCTCCCAAATTTCTCTAATTCCATAAGGAGATTGGGCAGCGACGTCACTGGGTCGGTCAGTGAGAAAAGCATATCATCAGCATACGCTGATATTTTGTGGTACTGTCGCCCGTCCGAAACCCCATGGATATCTGTGTTAAGCCTCACTTTGGAGAGAAAAGGCTCTAGTGAGATGGCATACAATAGGGGGGACAGTGGGCAGCCTTGTCGCGTTCCATTGTTTATGGCGAAGGGTTCTGATAATAGTCCGTTCACCTTCACTTGGGCTGTCGGGTTCCTATATATGCCAGCTATTCTGTTAAGCATCTTCTCTCCTAGTCCTATCCTGCGCAAGACGGTGAACATATATGTCCAGTTGACCCTATCGAACGCCTTCTCGGCGTCCGTGTTTAGGAATACACACGGGGTTTTTTTGCTTTTGGCTATGTAGAGAAGGTTTAGCACCTTAGTCGTACTATCTCTGGCCTCTCTAGAGGGGATGAAGCCCACCTGATCTAAATGGATGAGGTGTTGTAAATGTAGTGCCAGTCGGGTAGCTATTATTTTAGTGTATAATTTGAGGTCAATGTTTAGCAGCGATATGGGTCTGTAGCTACCACATATCGCTGGGTCTTTACCCTCTTTCCGTATTACAGAAATGTGGGCCCTCAACGTGTCTCTGGCAAACGTTCCTCCTTCCCCGATTGCGTTGAAGGCTTTTAGAAGGTGGGGTCCCAGAATTGGGAGCAGAGTTCTATAGTACTGTAGCGTGTACCCGTCCGGGCCCGGTGCTTTCCCTGGCTTCATCTGTTTGATAGCCTGTTGTAGTTCTAGTAGAGTTATGGGGGCTTCTAGTTCAGTCTGGATGTTTGTGGAGAGGGTCGGTAACTGGGCGGTGTTTACGTATTCGTCTAATTCCTGCTGTGACGCTGTCGATGTCGGTAAATTGTACAGTGTGGTATAGAAGGATTTGAATTCCTTGGTAATTTGCTTAGGGAGAATTGCCCTTTCTCCGTCTTGTCTAGTGATATGTGGGATGTAGGTGGAAAGTCTGAGATCTTTAACGGACTGGGCCAGAAGTTTCCCGCATTTGTCACCAGATTCGTAGGTCGCTTTACGACATACCTGTATAGCTGCCTTGGCTCTGTACTGAAGTATATTATTTATTTGGTTCCTTATCGTCTCTAGTTCTATAGTCAGTGTCTGGGTCGGGGTATGTTTATGTCTGGCTTCCTTCGCTTTGAGGTCCTGTAATAGTTGGTCAAGTTTCTGGTTTCGTTCTCGCTTAATGCGTGCTCCATGTCTAATAAGAATCCCCCTTATCACCGTCTTGTGAGCTTCCCATAGAGTCCCCGGTTCGCAGTCTAGTTGGTCGTTCTCTAAGAAATAGAAGCTTAGTTCTCTGGTGACTTCCGCAAGTATCTCTGGGGATTGGAGAAGGCTCTCGTTGAGTCTCCAGAATTGCTGTTTGGGGGAGGAAGAGTCTGAGATCTTGTATATCAGTAGTATGGGTGCGTGGTCGGACCATGTCTTGACCCCTATGTCTGAGCTTTCTGCCGCATGGAGTTGGTTATGGGGGATCAGGAAATAGTCTATCCTCGTGTAAATCTGGTGTAGGGGAGAGTAATATGTATAGTCTCGGTCGCTCGGGTGTTGCAATCGCCAGATGTCTATCAACTGTAGCTTGTGAAAGGCTTTAGTCATGCGTTTCAGTTGGGATACCGGTATAGACGTCTTGCCTTGTGAGGTGTCAGCTGTTGGGATTAGTGGGGCGTTAAAGTCACCCCCTAGTATTAAATTTCCCTCCTTAAACTGCTGGAGAAGCTCCAGTGTTTCTTCAAGGAACGATGCTTGGCGCTCGTTAGGGGCGTACACAGCGGCAAAGGTCATTGGTGTGGTCCCTATCAGTCCTTTGATGAACACATACCGGCCGTTAGGGTCAAGTTGGTGTCCTCTACATTGCCATGGGATTTTACTGGACACCAATATGGTAACTCCTTTGGATTTTGTCGTTGGGTTGGTCGAGTGGTATGCCACCGGGTAGTGTTTGTTCCTGAGGTAAGGTAGCTTGGTGTCTTTAAAATGAGTTTCCTGCAGGAAGGCCACATCTACTCGTGAACTTCTAAGTTCATTCAGCAGCATGCGCCTTTTCTCTGGCGTATTTAGACCTTTAGCATTAAGTGACATTACTTTTATATCCTGTGCCGCCATAATGTCCTCAGCGGCGGGGATGGGGTAGGGGAGCTAGGATAATTGGCGTGGGGTGAGGGGGGGGGGGGTGGTATAGTACCGGAGCAGGAAAGGTAGCGAATAAGTGTAGTTTGAGTAGAGAAGGAAAGAGAAGTCGGTGTCTACCTACTAAGTTGGGACTAGGTCTAGTACCTAGGCCCTGTGATAACACTCAAAATCTGCGCGTGTCGATCGGGGAGATACGCACGTCCCCTACCGAGATGCGCTGGCCTATGTGGAGAAGTGGTAGGTCAAGGCTCATTCTAGTGAGCCCCGGCCATCTCTCTCCCATGGTATAGCTGAAATGTATAACTATGCATGTTTGTTTTCTTGGCAACGTAGCTAAAAACAACACCCTGCAATCCTCAAAACGTGTCGTTAGTGCGGTCTTAACTATCCTATAACTGTAAATGTGGCGTAACTCATCACCTGTCTCGGTGGTTGTCTCTCGTATGCCCTGCTACTCTGTTGGAGCCCATCGGACTGTTCCGGGTCCCAGCTCTCCCGACTCCAACTCCCCTGTGCACGGGTCAGAGGTCCTCTCCTCCCTCTTACAGAAGGGTCCCAGAGTCCCCCCTACCTCCGTCTAATGTGGGTACCCATGTTCCCTGATCCCTAACTCCGTTCAGCGTCTCCAAGGGTGCATCCTTCCCTCCTGTCGACATATACAACCCTTTACCAATCCACTGACATAGCCCTAATAGGTCTTATATGCTTTACCTCTGGTACAGTGGGATAGGTACAATACAGTAGCATGTGATATTGGACAGATTTTCACCAAATATTGCATTATATTACATTACATTACCCTGGTCGATCCCAATAGTCGTGAGTCTGACTCCTGTTTTTCCGGGTCGCAGACAGCTTTTCTCATGTGCACTTGGGAGGTAGATGTTAGTAGGCATAGCGATAATAAAATAAGATATTGCATTCAAGATATTGCATTTAGACAGTACATCGATTCCCCCCCGGGTGGGTTCCCTCCATAAGCAGATCTCTAAACGCAGAGTGTCTTGGGTCTCCCCTTCTTTAAATGTTCCTCTAGTAGTGTGCTTGTGCAGCTTCAGTGTGGTATGGGCCACCTTTCTCCATGTTTTCAGGGGGTAGGTGTCAGTATCGGGGAGTTTCAAATCTCCACTAGCTCCATCTGTAAGGCTGTCAAGCTGTGTCTACTCCATGAGTCCCTCTTGTGGGTGCCTGCAAAATGGGCGGGTAAGTGCTTACTGCTAGCCTTTGATCCTTGGTTACAGGGGTGATCACTTGGAGTGCGGTGGGGGCACCTGGGTATTACCGCCAATTAACGTCATAGCCTATGTGTTCAACCTTGTGGCAGGGGATTGGGTCAGGCGCGTCTATTCCGGAGGGCTTGCTTTACAGACTGTCCATGGGTCTCCCTGCATGGCCCCCCTCCTTAATAGTGCAGCGTGTGCTTTCTATCTGCCGTCTTCCGACATAGTACCTGAGAGTTCCGTACATTGCACCCCGCCATTGCGGTAGCCAAAAAAAGATGAAAAATAAAGAAAAATCCAAAGTTGCAAGGAAGGGGGGGAGGGAGAGGGGGCATGACCTAGTCGACCTGGGGGACCGGGCTGCAAGACAAATGCGTCTGCAAGGGGGTAAAGCTGGGCAACTTCTGACAGGTGGCATACTAGTTGGCACTAAGGATCTCGGAGACCGCAACTACATAGGGTTCAGGTATAATGCAGGGATATAAACGATACCTCATGCCTCCCGTGTCGGGTCTTGCGATGCGCTCCTCGGCCTGCGGCGGGTACGTTGTTGCCTAGGTGGAAGGTCATCCCTCTGCCTGTGGGAGGACGGCCGTCCTTGTATTCCCGGGAGAAAGGCCAGCCAGTCTGGCAAGTCGATCGGCTCCGTTCCCATGAAGTCGAACAGCTCTGGTAAGGCGTCTGGTTTGCGTAGTGTGAAGAATCTCTGGTCCCGCCGGAACGTTACAGAGAGCGGGTATCCCCACCTGTAGGTGATCTGACGTCTGCGGGCCATGTCGAGCAGGGGCTTCAGCATCGCCCTTCTCTGTAGTGTGGCCCTGGAGATGTCCGGCAGGATTTTAAGCTGTGCGCCGTCAAACTCCAAGTCTCCAGCTTCCCAGGCCTTGCGCATCACTTGTTCCTTGTGTGTATAATGATGTAGTCGGCAGATGACATCTCGCGGGCGCAGCGGGTCTGAGGATTTCGGGCCTAGTGCCCTATGTATCCTATCGATCACCAGTCTCTCCGGCAGGTCTATTCCCTCTATGGACCGGAATATAGCCGTGGCTGTATCTGCTAGGTCTTCGGTTCCCGTAGCCTCCGGGAGGCCCCGTATCCGCAGATTGTTCCTGCGGCTCCGGTCCTCCATCTCCTCCATGCGGAGCTGCTGTTCCGTCAGGGCCTCCATGTGTGTCGCCTGTGAGTGTTCTACCGCCGTGACCCTGCTCTCCAACGTTGCTAGGGAGGATTCTCCGGTTTCCAGCCTGGATGTCAGTGCGGTGATGTCCGTTCTGATTTCTTTTAATTCCTTTCTGTGTGCGGCTTCCACCGTGCCTATCAGCGTGGTAATATCTGCCTTGGTAGGCAGCGCCTGTAGGAGTGCCCGCAGCTCCGGGTCTACTCCGCTCATGCGGTGGGGTATATGTGAGGGTTCCCCTTCCTCCTGTGTGTCCATAGGGAAGTTGGCAAACGGGTCCGCGTGTTGCGATGCAGCGGTTGGGGACGCTGATGCAGTCGACAAGCCATCCTCCATTCCTTCCGCACATGGCGACGCCATCTTGGGCTCCGGGGAGCCGAGCTGGGAAAGCAAGAAAAGTCTCCTTATTTCGCCCGTTGACGGGGTCTGTGTTGCCGGCTTCGGTATCTTGTTGTTTTTTTTAAGGTTTCTTTTTTTAGCGGAGTGCATAGTGCTCCGGTATTCTGTATAAAGCTGGGGTAAACGAGAGACGGCCGGGAGCTCCAAGAGACACGTCTCTATCCAGCCATGTCCAGGCCACGCCCCGACTCCTCATCTTTTACCAAAATATCAAACCATTTAGGCCTCCTGATATTAATGTCTTTAGGATTCGGTCTTCCTCTGGAATTACCGTCTTCATCAACTTCTTGAAATTAGGCTGTTTGGAGCGACCTGTTTATGTCAGAGGAATGAAGTGACCACTGAAAAATAGGAGAATAATTAATATCTAACAACCACAATCCCCCGGAAGGGATTTCAGGATCCTCATTACTGTGACCTGGGAGAAACATAGTGTTAGAACCTCTGCTTCCTATATCTTTATTCAGTGCATTCCTCTGATTTATTTTAACATAGGCGCTTAAAAGGTTCTGTGGCCCTTGGCTGGCCACAGGATTTGCCCCTTGAAGAATTGCTATTCCTGTTCATTTTAGCCATGAAACTATTGATACACTCGTGGTTTTTAATCTATTCAATTAATTAAGTCAATCTATTTATTTATTTCACAAATTGGCACAACACACTGAACTAAAGTAACCAACTGGTCCACACCATTTGTCGGTGTACTATAGAAAGTTCAACATTTTAGATCCTATATATCTGTT
The DNA here is from genome assembly GCA_028564925.1 of Lithobates sylvaticus. Classification (NCBI taxonomy): domain Eukaryota; kingdom Metazoa; phylum Chordata; class Amphibia; order Anura; family Ranidae; genus Lithobates; species Lithobates sylvaticus. Next base: position 4,021,525 of record CM053036.1, read on the forward strand.
CCTCATTTTACCAAGCTTTGGTTTGCACGGATTATCAAACCATATATTTATGAGGTTTATGCGCACTGCAGCCATCTATACCTCAGCAAATTCACCTTTTGAAGGAAGTTTTAATACACTTAACACTGTTTTATTTCTTTTATCACGTATTCATATATCACATATTATTCACGTTTTGCGCAGAGGTCTCCTAGATAACTTATTTTAAACAATCTATTGAGTTTTTAAGGTTGATTTAAGCGCACCTATTACACAAAAATGTGTACTTGTCTTTAACTTATTTTACGTGTGGGAACACTATTATATGGGTTGCAGCTACATCATTTGGTTATCTTAAATATCGGTTGCATCTCTGATTTTAAATTCATAGTAGCGCTTGAGTACATGCATTCAGTACTTATTCAAACCGTGTAACATATCCGTAATTTTGTCTATTTTGGTTTCTGTATTGCTTATAAACTGATCAGAATTGGGTTGTGGGACCCGGTTTCTGTACTTTCTGGGGACTACTGGCTCAGTTTGATCAGACATATCACCATCAGAAACATTGTCTTGATTTTGGGATAGTTGTCTGGGCCTTAGTTGTTCCCTATTGTTCTGGGGATTTTGAGGTGTCCTACCCTGTAGTTTCTCCCTATTTACCCGTGTAGGCCCCCGAAGCCAATTACACCGGTAAAGGTGAGGGTGTCTACCCTTAGGTTTAAATCTGACCCGTTGGAGGTATACCCTATAGTTTCTCCTAAATCTCGGGTCTGGATCCTTTGGATGAGACTCCTGAGGTGGTCTTTGAACTCCCCCTCTAAAGGGTACTCTCTGCTCCCCCCTTCTGATGGGTGGGGACATTGGTCTCCCACTGGGGAAACTCGGTAGCATCTCTCCTCTGACTATATCAGTGTATCTCTTTTTCTTGGTTTTGGACTGTAATGATTGAGGAGATACATAAAATTCATCCACAAATTTCATTATAGGGTTTTCAGGCCTTCCATTGTTTTCACCAGTCTGTTGGATAGAGTACAAATTGTTACTCTCTTTTACCAAAGACTCCAGTGAACACCCCCCTTTGTAATCTTTCGCTAAATTTACTTTCACGTGGGTCGGCGGGGCCTCGAAGAACATGGGTTCAAACCCAGGTTTATCATAACCTGGCTCCTTTTCTGCTAAGTGGTCATCACTTTTGAGCACAGCCATAAATTCGGTGGGGCTTTGATTTTTGGTACATGTGATATTGTGTATATCTGCGCTAGCCGCATTAACATTTTTGTGCGGGACAAATCCTAGATGACAGCCGTTTTTAATTTCTTGCCAGGCAGTACCCAACAGACTTTTTAAATCTTCGCAAAATGGACGGTGTTTGGTTTCAAATACCCACGGTAAGAAATTAATCCTAGATTGGTCATCATTTAGGCCTAAAGCTGATAAAGCATTTTCATAGGCCTCAATGTGGTCGATAATGCATACGGATCCCTCTTCCTTAAACACTGGGACAGCATCTTTTAAAAATTCTATTATTTCTGAGGCGTCCTGTTTAGGGGTGCCTGTAGTTTTCTCTGATCCCAAAGAAAACTGATTAGACCTACTTTTATGTGGTGGTTCAATTTTTACCCCCCTTGCTCTACAGATGGCTTGGGGTAGAACATGGTTACTTTTTCTAATTCCTCTTCATTATTTAACTCCCAAACTTTAGGTTGAGAGTCAAATTTTGGAGTATTATCAGATTCTATACTTTCAGGGTTAAGCATCTGAGCATTATTCTGGGGCATAAACTTCCCTTGTTCTTTTAATTCTTCTTGTTGCTTAATTAGGGATTCCTGTCCTGACCTAAGCTGATTTGTTTCTTCTTTTAAATTGCCACTGCATATTACTCTGCAACTTTTTAAATTTCCACTGCCTATTACTCGGCAACTTTCTAAATTTCCACTGCCTATTACTCTGCAACTTTCGTCAGGAGACTCGTTTTCCTGCAGAAAACTCTCCTTCTCTCTTAATTGTTTACATTCTTTATTTAATTGGTGACATTCTTCCAGCATTATTATTGCATTATTTTGCATCTGTTTTATTTCATTCATCATTGTCACTGTAGACTCATCATAACAATCTGCCTTGTCATTAATTTCCTTTAGCTTTTTAGTGGGCTCATATTCCCCTTCTATTAAATGGGACTGGGGTTCTAAGATATCACTCTCCTGTTGGGTATATTGACTTTTAAACTCACTATAAAGATACATCAGGTTATCGCTTAATTCAAAATGCATGGGATCAGGCCTATCTATTTCCTTTGTCTCAGAGGAGCTGTCTGTGAGTTCATCGCTTTGACCTTCCACGTTCCACACGTCTTCCATTAACTGACGGGCGTGGTTTATAAGGTTTTCAATGCCTGCTTCTAGACTAGTCTCGTTAGACAAACTTTTTTCGGCATGATTTGTCATGTTAATTTTTGAAAACATATCCAACATTTCCTGTACTTGTATCAAACTTGTCTGAGTACTCATATTACCACTAAGGACTGACTCTTGATAATCCCCATCAACATAAAATTCACTTTGACCAGACATTTTTCTTGGCAAAAATATTTTTTTTAAAAAATTAATAATTAATAATTTCATGCAAAATATTATTTCTGTCACCACCGTAACTATGACTGATCCTGTACAAAATATCGACGTTATCTCACGCAGTGCCTCCATTTAATATGTTGTGCTTTTTTAAGGAAAGTTTCCCGCACATTTTTTATTAAGTAATTTTTAACGAAGATATTTTTAAGATACAAAATCAATCGATATGACACAGTCTATATATGCAAAACTTGTTCACGGAGACGGGTGATCATACTTAATAGTCACATTTATTGGTTGACAGAAAACAAATATTTGCATGAAATTAAAATACAGATTGCATTACTTGAACATTTGACAATTAATGGAAATACCCTTAAAATGGGCGTAATAGTACCTTGGACACAATATCACCATGATAACTTCTTCAGTAGAATCAATAACCTTATACTTGACAATTTAACAGAATGTCTGTATTTCACACACCCAGCCGTTGCTATGCTGCAGGTAAGCAACGTTGAACAATGCGAAATATTTTAGACATTTGTTTGTCAATAAAAAGCAACTATGCAAAAGTAATATATAATAAAAATTGAATATTAGAGAAAAATCTATGAAAAGGCGATTATTGATTCTGGAGAATGATTACCAATACTAGAATATTCAATACATCAATGGTTAAGAGAACATACAAGATAAAATCAACATGGCATATTTACCCATTCCAAAATGGCTATTAGTCTGGATTTAAGATAGCTACCGGGTTCAGGAATCTCCTTGGAGGTTTAAAGTATATTTCCAGTCATGGCTGTCAGTCTATCTGGGAAGATGTTTCTCTCCCAGTGTCCCTTCCCCAGGGTGGGTCCCTGAGCTCTCAGGTTCCCCTGAGCTGTCCCCCTTTCACTATCTATCTAGCTTCTTAAATATCCTCTCACACAATAAGATCATAAAATTTGTAATATGTTCAGCCCAAAAGATATGTGTCTCTTTCCTATAGGCCTAACTGTTGTAAATGTAATTGCGCCTTCAACCACCAGGTGTCTCACATGTGTTTTGGGGCTGCTCTGTAAAGTAATATATTTTATTTTATACTGTATATTTTACTTTAGTGGAAATAACTATATCTTTAATATTTGGGAATTCTACTAACCCCATACTATCAAATACGCTTAGCATAATTATTGATCAATCACTTTGCATAAAAATGGTGATATATATGCATATCATTGTATATCTGTAAACATTTAGTCCATTTAAAAAGGACACAAGTTATATGTATATATATATATTAATCAACATCACATACAGTTTTTATCTATCTGGATACCTGTATAATTTGGGTATCCAATCAATATTTGTTTATCTAGCATAGTTAAATTCTAATATATTCATAGCATAATCATATATATATCTTAATACTAATTTGTTCCTAAAACAATTCTATTAATAATCACCCTATATTTATTATGTTTTCTTTATAACCGATTTCATCAACTCATCAGATACTAACTCATAGTTTTCTTTTGTGACCTACGCATCTCACAGATATTCTGAATGATTTATATTCACTGTCTTCTGAATATATATATATATATATTTTTAACATAGGTCGGTTTGCCTCTATTTTTAAAATCATGTTTTGAAATGGACTTTGAACAGTCCGATTCATGTTTTGATAGCTTAGCTATGTACACAATTCCTAGGACTCCACATAATAGGCTTTGTCGGGCAAGGTGTTGGCTTTAGAATTTTTGTAGTGATGGTTGTAAATTGTCCAAACAACCTTTACTTCAGCACAAAGGATTCTTCCCAGTCAGGACCACCTCCAAGTGATGACACCTCATAAATTTGGACTTCTCAAACTAATCAACAAAAATAAGTACACACCTTGTGTTTGGTGACAAAGGCTACCATTGTTCCTGTTCTCTTTTTGGCTTCAATACAGGCTTGTAAAAACTCCTTGAATAGAATGGTTGTAGTAATTTAGAATACATGAGTTTCCTGTGTCTTAGAGGTTTTCGAAAGGTCAATTATGGTGACCTCACAGTTCACGTGTCTTTTTTGACATTATACATTTCTGTCATTGAATAGTAAATATATTTCTTCATAAATTCATAACAAAGCCCCCCTTGGAAATTTGTCGGTTGCCGGAAGTCATCTGACAGATTTTCCCAATGCAACTTGTTGAAGAAATATGGCTTCGTTTGGGCCTTGTAAGTCGAGTTGTGAAAATGGATCCGGATTGTGGATATATTTAAAAGGTATAGACAACTGCAGATGGGTGTAATTTTTTTGTAAAACAAAAATGGGTTTGTGATCGATGTGTGCATCTCAGGGCCGTCATCCGTTCTTTGGCGGGAAATGGATCACTCCGGGCACCTTTTGGTTCTTGGCTGTCCTTGTGGGTTTTGTCCCTGTAGACTGGCCATCAATGATGTCCCTGGATTCCACATACGGTTCCTTCTCTGGATGTTTCACACATGTTGGACTCTCGGTTCTGTTGACCGGCTCATGGACATATTGGTTCTGTAAAGGAAAATAGATTCCATGAGAAAAACATATATGTCCTTTTTCTTTTTATATGATTTTGAGATATCCATGTCAAGCAGGTATCCTGGGCTTCCTCGGAGCCCCCCTCTTTCCCATTGTGTTATCAGTCCTTTAACTAAACACCTTGGATATAAAGACAATGTATGACACATTTGCTATGGGAGACCAAGCTCCAGGGCTCATTATCATGAGGACATGTATTAATAGCTGTGGATACCAGACATTTATGACTGACTTATGTTCTTCAGAACCATTTTTTTTTTTTTAGCTTAATTGGTTCTGGAGTAACAATAAAAGCATTTCAGTTTGACATGTAAGTGACAACTCACTGTCAGTAATAAGATATTTGGCATTATAGTCAACCTTCTACTTGTGAGGAATAAAACAAATAAATTCTCCCCCCTTTGGGGTGTCAATATAACTCATTTGAGGCAATCAAACTACCTTATGCGGGTGACTCCTCATCTTTTACCAAAATATCAAACCATTTAGGCTTCCTGATATTAATGTCTTTAGGATTCGGTCTTCCTCTGGAATTACCGTCTTCATCAACTTCTTGAAATTAGGCTGTTTGGAGCGACCTGTTTATGTCAGAGGAATGAAGTGACCACTGAAAAATAGGAGAATAATTAATATCTAACAACCACAATCCCCCGGAAGGGATTTCAGGATCCTCATTACTGTGACCTGGGAGAAACATAGTGTTAGAACCTCTGCTTCCTATATCTTTATTCAGTGCATTCCTCTGATTTATTTTAACATAGGCGCTTAAAAGGCTCTGTGGCCCTTGGCTGGCCACATGATTTGCCCCTTGAAGAATTGCTATTCATGTTCATTTTAGCAATGAAACTATTGATACACTCGTGGTTTTTAATCTATTCAATTAATTAAGTCAATCTATTTATTTATTTCACAAATTGGCACAACACACTGAACTAAAGTAACCAACTGGTCCACACCATTTGTCGGTGTACTATAGAAAGTTCAACATTTTAGATCCTATATATCTGTTCCTCATTTTACCAAGCTTTGGTTTGCACAGATTATCAAACCATATATTTATGAGGTTTATGCGCACTGCAGCCATCTATACCTCAGCAAATTCACCTTTTGAAGGAAGTTTTAATACACTTAACACTGTTTTATTTCTTTTATCACGTATTCATATATCACATATTATTCACGTTTTGCGCAGAGGTCTCCTAGATAACTTATTTTAAACAATCTATTGAGTTTTTAAGGTTGATTTAAGCGCACCTATTACACAAAAATGTGTACTTGTCTTTAACTTATTTTACGTGTGGGAACACTATTATATGGGTTGCAGCTACATCATTTGGTTATCTTAAATATCGGTTGCATCTCTGATTTTAAATTCATAGTAGCGCTTGAGTACATGCATTCAGTACTTATTCAAACCGTGTAACATATCCGTAATTTTGTCTATTTTGGTTTCTGTATTGCTTATAAACTGATCAGAATTGGGTTGTGGGACCCGGTTTCTGTACTTTCTGGGGACTACTGGCTCAGTTTGATCAGACATATCACCATCAGAAACATTGTCTTGATTCTGGGATAGTTGTCTGGGCCTTAGTTGTTCCCTATTGTTCTGGGGATTTTGAGGTGTCCTACCCTGTAGTTTCTCCCTATTTACCCGTGTAGGCCCCCGAAGCCAATTACACCGGTAAAGGTGAGGGTGTCTACCCTTAGGTTTAAATCTGACCCGTTGGAGGTATACCCTATAGTTTCTCCTAAATCTCGGGTCTGGATCCTTTGGATGAGACTCCTGAGGTGGTCTTTGAACTCCCCCTCTAAAGGGTACTCTCTGCTCCCCCCTTCTGATGGGTGGGGACATTGGTCTCCCACTGGGGAAACTCGGTAGCATCTCTCCTCTGACTATATCAGTGTATCTCTTTTTCTTGGTTTTGGACTGTAATGATTGAGGAGATACATAAAATTCATCCACAAATTTCATTATAGGGTTTTCAGGCCTTCCATTGTTTTCACCAGTCTGTTGGATAGAGTACAAATTGTTACTCTCTTTTACCAAAGACTCCAGTGAACACCCCCCCTTTGTAATCTTTCGCTAAATTTACTTTCACGTGGGTCGGCGGGGCCTCGAATAACATGGGTTTGAACCCAGGTTTATCATAACCTGGCTCCTTTTCTGCTAAGTGGTCATCACTTTTGAGCACAGCCATAAATTCGGTGGGGCTTTGATTTTTGGTACATGTGATATTGTGTATATCTGCGCTAGCCGCATTAACATTTTTGTGCGGGACAAATCCTAGATGACAGCCGTTTTTAATTTCTTGCCAGGCAGTACCCAACAGACTTTTTAAATCTTCGCAAAATGGACGGTGTTTGGTTTCAAATACCCACGGTAAGAAATTAATCCTAGATTGGTCATCATTTAGGCCTAAAGCTGATAAAGCATTTTCATAGGCCTCAATGTGGTCGATAATGCATACGGATCCCTCTTCCTTAAACACTGGGACAGCATCTTTTAAAAATTCTATTATTTCTGAGGCGTCCTGTTTAGGGGTGCCTGTAGTTTTCTCTGATCCCAAAGAAAACTGATTAGACCTACTTTTATGTGGTGGTTCAATTTTTACCCCCCTTTGCTCTACAGATGGCTTGGGGTAGAACATGGTTACTTTTTCTAATTCCTCTTCATTATTTAACTCCCAAACTTTAGGTTGAGAGTCAAATTTTGGAGTATTATCAGATTCTATACTTTCAGGGTTAAGCATCTGAGCATTATTCTGGGGCATAAACTTCCCTTGTTCTTTTAATTCTTCTTGTTGCTTAATTAGGGATTCCTGTCCTGACCTAAGCTGATTTGTTTCTTCTTTTAAATTGCCACTGCATATTACTCTGCAACTTTTTAAATTTCCACTGCCTATTACTCGGCAACTTTCTAAATTTCCACTGCCTATTACTCTGCAACTTTCGTCAGGAGACTCGTTTTCCTGCAGAAAACTCTCCTTCTCTCTTAATTGTTTACATTCTTTATTTAATTGGTGACATTCTTCCAGCATTATTATTGCATTATTTTGCATCTGTTTTATTTCATTCATCATTGTCACTGTAGACTCATCATAACAATCTGCCTTGTCATTAATTTCCTTTAGCTTTTTAGTGGGCTCATATTCCCCTTCTATTAAATGGGACTGGGGTTCTAAGATATCACTCTCCTGTTGGGTATATTGACTTTTAAACTCACTATAAAGATACATCAGGTTATCGCTTAATTCAAAATGCATGGGATCAGGCCTATCTATTTCCTTTGTCTCAGAGGAGCTGTCTGTGAGTTCATCGCTTTGACCTTCCACGTTCCAAACGTCTTTTATTAACTGACGGGCGTGGTTTATAAGGTTTTCAATGCCTGCTTCTAGACTAGTCTCGTTAGACAAACTTTTTTCGGCATGATTTGTCATGTTAATTTTTGAAAACATATCCAACATTTCCTGTACTTGTATCAAATTTGTCTGAGTACTCATATTACCACTAAGGACTGACTCTTGATAATCCCCATCAACATAAAATTCACTTTGACCAGACATTTTTCTTGGCAAAAATATTTTTTTTAAAAAATTAATAATTAATAATTTCATGCAAAATATTATTTCTGTCACCACCGTAACTATGACTGATCCTGTACAAAATATCGACGTTATCTCACGCAGTGCCTCCATTTAATATGTTGTGCTTTTTTAAGGAAAGTTTCCCGCACATTTTTTATTAAGTAATTTTTAACGAAGATATTTTTAAGATACAAAATCAATCGATATGACACAGTCTATATATGCAAAACTTGTTCACGGAGACGGGTGATCATACTTAATAGTCACATTTATTGGTTGACAGAAAACAAATATTTGCATGAAATTAAAATACAGATTGCATTACTTGAACATTTGACAATTAATGGAAATACCCTTAAAATGGGCGTAGTACCTTGGACACAATATCACCATGATAACTTCTTCAGTAGAATCAATAACCTTATACTTGACAATTGAACAGAATGTCTGTATTTCACACACCCAGCCGTTGCTATGCTGCAGGTAAGCAACGTTGAACAATGCGAAATATTTTAGACATTTGTTTGTCAATAAAAAGCAACTATGCAAAAGTAATATATAATAAAAATTGAATATTAGAGAAAAATCTATGAAAAGGCGATTATTGATTCTGGAGAATGATTACCAATACTAGAATATTCAATACATCAATGGTTAAGAGAACATACAAGATAAAATCAACATGGCATATTTACCCATTCCAAAATGGCTATTAGTCTGGATTTAAGATAGCTACCGGGTTCAGGAATCTCCTTGGAGGTTTAAAGTATATTTCCAGTCATGGCTGTCAGTCTATCTGGGAAGATGTTTCTCTCCCAGTGTCCCTTCCCCAGGGTGGGTCCCTGAGCTCTCAGGTTCCCCTGAGCTGTCCCCCTTTCACTATCTATCTAGCTTCTTAAATATCCTCTCACACAATAAGATCATAAAATTTGTAATATGTTCAGCCCAAAAGATATGTGTCTCTTTCCTATAGGCCTAACTGTTGTAAATGTAATTGCGCCTTCAACCACCAGGTGTCTCACATGTGTTTTGGGGCTGCTCTGTAAAGTAATATATTTTATTTTATACTGTATATTTTACTTTAGTGGAAATAACTATATCTTTAATATTTGGGAATTCTACTAACCCCATACTATCAAATACGCTTAGCATAATTATTAATCAATCACTTTGCATAAAAATGGTGATATATATGCATATCATTGTATATCTGTAAACATTTAGTCCATTTAAAAAGGACACAAGTTATATGTATATATATATATTAATCAACATCACATACAGTTTTTATCTATCTGGATACCTGTATAATTTGGGTATCCAATCAATATTTGTTTATCTAGCATAGTTAAATTCTAATATATTCATAGCATAATCATATATATATCTTAATACTAATTTGTTCCTAAAACAATTCTATTAATAATCACCCTATATTTATTATGTTTTCTTTATAACCGATTTCATCAACTCATCAGATACTAACTCATAGTTTTCTTTTGTGACCTACGCATCTCACAGATATTCTGAATGATTTATATTCACTGTCTTCTGAATATATATATATATATATTTTTAACATAGGTCGGTTTGCCTCTATTTTTAAAATCATGTTTTGAAATGGACTTTGAACAGTCCGATTCATGTTTTGATAGCTTAGCTATGTACACAATTCCTAGGACTCCACATAATAGGCTTTGTCGGGCAAGGTGTTGGCTTTAGAATTTTTGTAGTGATGGTTGTAAATTGTCCAAACAACCTTTACTTCAGCACAAAGGATTCTTCCCAGTCAGGACCACCTCCAAGTGATGACACCTCATAAATTTGGACTTCTCAAACTAATCAACAAAAATAAGTACACACCTTGTGTTTGGTGACAAAGGCTACCATTGTTCCTGTTCTCTTTTTGGCTTCAATACAGGCTTGTAAAAACTCCTTGAATAGAATGGTTGTAGTAATTTAGAATACATGAGTTTCCTGTGTCTTAGAGGTTTTCGAAAGGTCAATTATGGTGACCTCACAGTTCACGTGTCTTTTTTGACATTATACATTTCTGTCATTGAATAGTAAATATATTTCTTCATAAATTCATAACAAGTTCATCCCCAGCAGTATTACCGGCAAAAAAGGAATGAGGCCATATAGTGTGATACTGTATAGGCTAATAAAATTTATTTTTAAAAAAGCAGATGGGTACTCACATGTGCAGAGAAAATGCAAGCATATAAGGAAAGAATTGGCAGCAGTGGCATCAGCAAATTAGTCTCCCGACATGTTTCGCCTTATAGAAGCATCATCTGGGGGGCTACAGATCATTGAGGGGACCATGAATGCCAACATGTACTGTGACATACTGAAGCAGAGCATGATCCCCTCCCTTCAGAGACTGAGCCGCAGGGCAGTATTCCAACATGATAACCACCCCAAACACACCTCCAAGACCACCACTGCCTTGCTAAAGAAGCTGAGGGTAAAGGTGATGGACTGGCCAAGCATGTCTCCAGACCTAAACCCTATTGTGGGACATCCTCAAACGGAAGGTGGAGGAGCGCAAGGTCTCTAACATCCACCAGCTCTGTGATGTCATCATGGAGGAGGGGAAGAGGACTCCAGTGACAACCTGTGAAGCTCTGGTGACCTCCATGCCTAAGAGGGTTAAGGCAGTGCTGAAAAATAATGGCGGCCACACAATATATTGACACTTTGGGCCCAATTTGGACATTTTCACTTAGGGGGTGTACTGACTTTTGTTGCCAGCGGTTTAGACATTAATGGCTGTGTGTTGAGTTATTTTGAGGGGGACAGGAAATTTACACTGTTATACAAGCTGTACACTCACTACTTTACATTGTAGACAAGTGTCATTTCTTCAGTGTTGTCACATGAAAAGATATAATAAAATCAGGGTTGGTGCAAGGATTTTTGACACCCTAGGCAAAACCTCATTTTGCCGCCCCCTTGGCTCCACCCCTGACTCCATCCCCTTTGCCCTGCTCATGTATACCCCAACTTTTTTTGAAGCGCCCTCACCAGCAGCCTCACCAGCGCCCATCAAATGCAGCCTATCAGCGCCCATCAAATGCAGCCTATCAGCGCCCATCAAATGCAGCCTATCAGTGCCCATCAATGAATGTTTCTTTGCTTCCATTCATTCGGGAGTCGGGACACAGACACAGTGATCCGCCGCCACTGCGCCTCTGACACTATGTGCAAACGGAATACCTGCTGATGCTGAGACTTAGTTGCTTGCTGCAGAGAGAAGAGAGTAGCAACACCAGTGGCCGGGCGCCCTAGGCAGCAGAGCGCCCTAGGCGGCTGCCTAGTTTGCCTAGTGGTAACACCGGCCCTGAATAAAATGTTTACAGAAATGTGAGGGGTGTACTTACTTTTGTGAGATACTGTATATACAACTCGCCAGGGTGGATAGGAGAAGAAAGGAAGGAATAAATGGGATAGACTGTGCAACCATGCTGCTCCATACCATGTTGTAGGGCCACATGTGGGCTCTAGGTGTTACCTGAGAGATATTCCATCCGGGGATCCCATGTTTTTTAGAACCGGTGCAGCTCAGCATTTAGGATGGCCGAGAGTTTCTCATTAATCATTATCCAAGAGAGTTTGGTCTTAACCAGATCAAATGAGATAGTGGGAGACTTCCAGGATTGGGCTACTGCGATGAACACAGATCAATCTCCATACATGTCTCAGAGCCTCTAGAATTGATTGGCCCAACAGAGCTTGTTGTTGGGTCTTTTTAAGATTTGTGCCCGGCAATGAGTATATAAAATTGTACACTCAAATCCCAAATCTTTTGGGAAGTCCCACCAACAATGAAGGAACGAGTCTTCCTGTGCTGCCGATGGAAACAGTCCGATGGGAGCTTTCCATCGTATTTTCCGACCGTGTGTATGGCCCAACGGTCTTTTTCTGTCGGAATTTCCGACGGACTTTGGATTGAGAACCTGTTCTCAATTTTTCCGACGGGAAAACCTTTCTATCGGATTTTCCGATCGTGTGTATGCAATTCCGACACGCAAAATTCCGACGCATGCTCCGAAACAATTCGACGCATGCTCGGAAGCATTAAACTTCCCTTCTATAGTGCTGTCGAACGTGTTTTATGCCGCTGTGTTATTGACCGTCGGAATTTGGTGTGACCGTGTGTAGGCAACACAGCTTGAGCGGAGTTTTTTCCGACGAGAATTCCGATCGTGTGTACGTGGCATCATTTCTAAACTTGGAAAGGAAATGAAACTGGACCGAGTGCTAAAACTCAGGGGGGAAAAATTAATTTGGGTGATCTTTTGCCATTGAGCTTTGCCTTTAACCAGGACACCTGTGGCTATAGCTTTATCCTACTTTCCTGTCTCCTTCTCCTGCAGAACGACAAGGAACTGAAGACCTTCACCTCCCTCTGTCAGAAGGATGGAACCTGGCACCGTCCTATGCCCCGATGTCAAAGTAGGACTTTTTTACTAGGACGGTTTATGGTGCTGTTGTTGTCAATGATAGCTTTGGGCCCTGTTCACACCTTTTCAGAACTTAGATGTGTGTTGGCATTTAATTCATTTTGCTGAAAAACACAAGAAGAAGCATGTTGTAAATGCATGCTAAAAATTTACAAAAAACAGCAACAAGTGTTCCAGCACTGCACTCTGAGACACAGCCTGGACCCTGGGACTATGCTTAACTCCCAAGACAGTCCTGTCAAGTGCTGCAAAACCTCCTCTCCCCACAGAGGGCACCACCTGTGGCAAGGTTCTCACTTTGCCAAGGGCAGGTGTGCCTATGACATTAACATATGTCATCACAAATGGTAAAAAGGCACAATACGCAAAGTTGTAAAGTAAAGTGGACATATACACTATATTGTGAACAATACAGCTCTTAAATAGGGCTGTGTAACTCCGCGCCACGTGATAAGCAAATATATAAAATAATAATGCTAATAATAATAAATTATATAGAGTTGGTGAAACAAATATTATTAACAAGCTGCTCCCTTGGTAATCGTGAGATTTGTTGGTTTGGAAAATAGCGTGACAGGGGCGCTAACTACATATGTGAATATACACCTATCATGGGTAAACCTTTGTGGATGGTGAAAATAATAAAAAATATACAATAAAAATAAAAATAAAAAATAAAAATAACACTAGATTGTCACACTAGTGCTTGATTACTGGATTGGTAATGAAAAGTAAATACATGCAAGTGTTAGTGCATAATTAATATTGGACCTATATATATGACCCTGGGGTATAGAGGAAAAATATATAAAGGTACTATAATCCCTGGGGACTGGAGTTTCGAAACTATGTTGCATATTTTGAATGGTCTATAATTTTTATCATAGGTATATTTTATATGATAAAGAAAGAATATCAACCAAAAATCCAGAAAAAACACACAATACAAATGTTAGAAATGGAGTTGCAGTTCAGTGACTAAAATAAGTATTTGATCCCCAAGCAAAACATGACGTAGTAGTTGGTGGAGAAACCCTTGTTGGCGATCACAGAGGTCAGACGTTTCTTGTAGGTGATGATCAGGTTTGCACACATCTCAGGAAGCATTTTGGTCCACTTGACAGATCTCCAAATCCTTAAGGTTTCTTGGCTGTCTCTTGGCAACTCGAAGTTTCAGCTCCTCCATACATTTTCTATAGGATTAAGGTCTGGAGACTGGCTAGGCCACTCCATGACCTTAATGTACTTCTTTTTGAGCCACTCCTTTATTGCCTTGGAGGTATGTTTTGGGTCATTGTCATGCAGGAAGACCCATCCATGACCCATCTTCAGTGTTCTGGATGAGGGAAGAAGGTTCTCCTCCAAGATGTTACAATACATGGCCCCGTCCATTGGCCCCTCAATGCGGCAAAGTCAGCCTGAACCTTTATCAGAGAAACAGCCCCAAATCATCATGTTTCCACCTCTGTGTGTGACTGTAGGGATGGTGTTCTTAGGGTCATAGTCAGCATTTTTCTTCCTCCAAACAGGTTAAGTCGAGTTAATGCTGAAGAGCTCAATTTTGGTCTCATCTGACCACAGAACTTTCTCCCAAACCTTCTCTGAATCATTTATCATTCAGACGGTCCTGTACATGTGTCTTCCTGAGGAGGGGGACCTGTACATGTGTCTTCCTGAGGAGGAGGACCTGTACATGTGTCTTCCTGAGGAGGAGGACCTGTACATGTGTCTTCCTGAGGAGGAGGACCTGTACATGTGTCTTCCTGAGGAGGGGGACCTGTACATGTGTCTTCCTGAGGAGGGGGACCTGTACATGTGTCTTCCTGAGGAGGAGGACCTGTACATGTGTCTTCCTGAGGAGGGGGACCTGTACATGTGTCTTCCTGAGGAGGGGGACATGTGTCTTCCTGAGGAGGAGGACCTGTACATGTGTCTTCCTGAGGAGGGGGACCTGTACATGTGTCTTCCTGAGGAGAGGGACCTGTACATGTGTCTTCCTGAGGAGAGGGACCTGTACATGTGTCTTCCTGAGGAGGGGGACCTGTACATGTGTCTTCCTGAGGAGGGGGACCTGTACACGTGTCTTCCTGAGGAGGGGGACCTGTACATGTGTCTTCCTGAGGAGGGGGACCTGTACAGGTCTCTTCCTGAGGAGGGGGACCTGTACATGTGTCTTCCTGAGGAGGAGGGGGACCTGTACATGTGTCTTCCTGAGGAGGGGGACCTGTACATGTGCCTTCCTGAGGAGGGGGACCTGTACATGTGTCTTCCTGAGGAGGGGGACCTGTACATGTGTCTTCCTGAGGAGGGGGACCTGTACATGTGTCTTCCTGAGGAGGAGGGGGACCTGTACATGTGTCTTCCTGAGGAGGAGGGGGGCCTGTACATGTGTCTTCCTGAGGAGGGGGACCTGTACATGTGTCTTCCTGAGGAGGGGGACCTGTACATGTGTCTTCCTGAGGAGGGGGACCTGTACATGTGTCTTCCTGAGGAGGGGGACCTGAACATGTGTCTTCCTGAGGAGGAGGACCTGTACATGTGTCTTCCTGAGGAGGGGGACCTGTACATGTGTCTTCCTGATGAGGGGGACCTGTACATGTGTCTTCCTGAGGAGGGGGACCTGTACATGTGTCTTCCTGAGGAGGGGGACCTGAACATGTGTCTTCCTGAGGAGGAGGACCTGTACATGTGTCTTCCTGAGGAGGGGGACCTGTACACGTGTCTTCCTGAGGAGGGGGACCTGTATATGTGTCTTCCTGAGGAGGGGGACCTGTACACGTGTCTTCCTGAGGAGGGGGACCTGTACACGTGTCTTCCTGAGGAGGGGGACCTGTATATGTGTCTTCCTGAGGAGGAGGACCTGTACATGTGTCTTCCTGAGGAGGGGGACCTGTACACGTGTCTCCCTGAGGAGGGGGACCTTGCGGGGACTGCAGGATTTCAATCCATGGTGGTGTATTGTGTTACCAATGGTTTGTTTGGTGACTGTGGTCCCAACTGCCTTGAGATCCTTCACAAGCTCCTCCCGTGTAGTTCTGGGCGGATCCCTCACTTTTCTCATGACCATCCTCACCCCATGAGGTGAAATCTTCCATGGAGCTCCAGACTGAGGACGATTGATGGTTATTTTGTATTTCTTCCATTTGTGAATAATCGCTCCAACAGTTGTCTCCTTCTCACCGAGCTTCTTGCTGATGGTCTTGTAGCCCATTCCAGCCTTGTGCAGGTCTACAATCTTCTCCCCGACGTCCTCTGACAGATCTTTGCTCTTCCCCAGGATGGTGAGGATTGGAGGGAAGAGATTCTGTGGACAGGAGTCTTCTATACACATAACGAGTTGTCGTTAGGAGAACCTTCTTACATTGACAGGACTGATCTGTGTACCACATGAGCCCCTCCTGGAGCCAGTCTGTGTATACCCCATATATACCCCATATATATACTATATACTCCATACATATACCACATGAGCCCCTACTGGAGCCAGTCTGTGTATACCCCATATATACCACCATATATACTATATACTCCATATATATACCACATGAGCCCCTCCTGGAGCCAGTCTGTGTATACCCCATATATACCCCATATATATACTATATACTCCATACATATACCACATGAGCCCCTACTGGAGCCAGTCTGTGTATACCCCATATATACCACCATATATACTATATACTCCATATATATACCACATGAGCCCCTACTGGAGTCAGTCTGTGTATACCCCATATATACCCCATATATATACTATATACTCCATACATATACCACATGAGCCCCTACTGGAGCCAGTCTGTGTATACCCCATATATACACCCCATATATACTATATACTCCATACATATACCACATGAGCCCCTACTGGAGCCCGTCTGTGGGGGGCAGGATTGTTGCTGGTTGGCCGGGGATCAAATACTTATTTTACTCACTGAACTGCAACTCCATTCATAACAGTGGTGGCTGGTGGTCTATCTTTTTTGGGGGGGGGGGGGCGCAGCTAACAATGCACCCACAGCCACCCTCCCTCTGGATTTTTGGTTGATATTCTGTCTCTCTCATATAAAATACACCTATGATAAAAATTATAGACCCTTCATTTCTTTGTAAGTGGGCAAAACTTACACAATCTGCAGGGGAGCCGATCATTATTTCCCCCAATGTTTAGGCTCGGTTTCCACTATTGCAACCCCAAAGTCGCGCAATTTTGGCGCAATTTTTTTGCCACGACTTGAAGCAATCCCTGTGTATTCTTCAGGTCTATGGACCTCAAGTCGCATCAAAGTGAGACCAAAGCAGTGCGGGGACTACTTTGAAGTCGCACAGACATAAACGGTACTCATTGGAAATCATGGGGTACGACTTGTAATGCGACTTTTCAGTCCCAAATCGCATGAAAAGTCGCACTAGTGGAAACCGGCCCTTAGTGAGACTACTTCTTCAGGTGCATGCATGCTAAGTAATGTCAACATTTTCAGGTATTTATTATCTCTCACAGAGATCACAGGATGGAGCCACCTTTGCTCAGAGACATCATCCAGGGTCATCTCATTTCCTGAATGGGGGGGGGGGGTTGCAGATCTAGATCTTGGCTTTGTTAAAGGACATATTCACCTCTTGGAACATGTTACATCCATATTTAAGGTGGAACTTATAGCATGTTCCAGCTCCTGCCGCCTCTCCCCCTGATCCTCCCCCCTTCATTGTGGCAGTGGGCAGGGGATCTTCTCCCCGCTCATGGGCGTCCACAGGTAGGGGTAAGGGGGGGCAAGTGCCCCCCCCCCCCCCTGGAATCAGAGATTGGATCAGGAGTGATGACCCCCATCACCCCTCTCTGTCACCCCCTCTCTCTCTCTCTCTCTCTCTCTCACCCCTCTGTCTTTTTCACCCCCCCTCTCTCTGTCACCCCCCTCTGTCTCTCTCTCTGTCACACTCCTCTCTGTCACCCCCCTGTCTCTCTCTGTCACCCCCCTCTGTCTCTTTCTGTCACCCCCTTCTCTCTCTGTCACCCCCCCCCACATGTATGCAGTTTCTGACAGTCTCTTGTGCCATGTCCGCAGTCTCTTGAGCCATGTATGCAATTTCTGACAGTCTCTTGGGCCATGTATGCAGTCTCTGGTCATCTCTTGTGCCATGTCCGCAGTCTCTTACAGTCCCTTGAGCCATGTATGCAGTCATTGACAGTCTCTTGGGCCATGTATGCTGTCTCTGACAGTCTCTTGTGCCATGTCCGCAGTCTCTAACAGTCTCTTGGGCCATGTCCGCAGTCTCTGACAGTCTCTTGGGCCATGTCCGCAGTCTCTGACAGTCTCTTGGGCCATGTCCGCAGTCTCTGACAGTCTCTTGGGCCATGTCCGCAGTCTCTGACAGTCTCTGGGGCCATGTCCGCAGTCTCTGACAGTCTCTTGGGCCATGTCCGCAGTCTCTGACCATCACCTGTACTACGTCTGCAGTCTATGACCGCGATAA
Source organism: Lithobates sylvaticus (assembly GCA_028564925.1). NCBI lineage: Eukaryota > Metazoa > Chordata > Amphibia > Anura > Ranidae > Lithobates > Lithobates sylvaticus. Next base: position 4,040,158 of record CM053036.1, read on the forward strand.
TGTGATAATGACATTGTGGAAAAGGGTCAGAGCATGGGTGACCTTAAAATGCTGCCCCCCCCCCCCCCCCCCCCCCTGAAAAAAGTTCTGCGGACGCCCATGCACCCGCTGTCACAATTAAAAAAAAAAAAAAAGGCCAGCCAAAAGGGGCTCCGCCCAAATTGCTGCGTCATTCATTCATTCATAGTTCCCTGTGAGTGAATGAACTACAAGTACCGTCAGCCACCGGATAAGACGGCTTGTAGTTCTGAATGAACTAGAAGAGTGGTGGTGAGTGTCCTTGTAGTTTATTCACAAGTCCTGCAGGTTGAACACTGACAGCCCGTATTGGGGGTGGGCTGAAAGCTGCAGGGGTTGTCTGTAGAAGCCAGACATTGTATTCCTGATCCACTGACTGATCATAGGTGCAATGCCTTCCTGGCAGGAAAAAATAATTAATGCACATTTTTTGAGCCCCCGCTGTAGCTTCTACTCTTGTGACTTGCTACTAAGATAAAACGTACAGCAGTGGCGGCTGGTGCTCAAATTTTTTGGGGGGGGCGCAAAACAAACAGCCTCACTGTGCCATCAAACGCTGCCACTGTGCCCCAAACGCTGCCACTGTGCCCATTAAATGCTGCCACTGTGCCCATCAAACGCCGCCACTTTGCCCATTAAACTCTGCCACTGTGCCCATTAAATGCTGCCACTGTGCCCATCAAACGCTGCCACTGTGCCCATTAAATGCTGCTACTGTGCCCATTAAATGCTGCCACTGTGCCCATCTAACGCTGCCACTGTGCCCATCTAACGCTGTCACTGTGCCCCAAGTGCTGCCATTGTGCCTCAAATGCTGCCACTGTGCCCATTAAATGCTGCCACTGTGCCCATCTAATGCTGCCACTGTGCCCATCTAACGCTGCCACTGTGCCCATCTAATGCTGCCACTGTGCCCATCTAACACTGCCACTGTGCCCATGTAAAGCTGCCACCTTGCCCCAAGTGCTGCCACTGTGCCCATCTAACTCTGCCACTGTGCCCATCTAACGCTGCCACTGTGCCCATGTAAAGCTGCCACCGTGCCCCAAGTGCTGCCACTGTGCCCATCTAACACTGCCACTGTGCCCATCTAACGCTGTCACTGTGCCCATTAAATGCTGCCAATGTGCCGGCACTTACCTTGTCAGGCGGCGAGCGGTGTCTCCTCATCCGACATCTTCTCCCGCGCTCCTCCTGTCTTCTGCAGTGATTGGACGCCTAGGCGTCCAATCACAGCGCCTGTGACTTCAGCCAATCAGGTGACCGGTAACACAGACCGGCAACCTGATTGGCTGAGAGGCGGGTCAGTGTTAGGGTAGCGATGTATTCGCTTCTCTAACACAATACTGTGTAAGCAGCGAACGCAAAGCATTGCGCCCGCTGTTTACACTTATGGAAGCCTATTAGAGCCCACCACTCTAATCAGGTCCCCTATTAGAGCTTCCAGAAACACCCCCCCCCCCCCCCTGCTGTAATTCAGATGCCCGGCGCCCGACAAGGGGCCGGACACCTGAATAGGGGGCGGCAGCAGTGACAATAGATAGATCCATGCAATGCATGAATCTATCTATTGGTGATAGAGCGGTGCAGGAGAGAGGGGGCGGCGCTCCTGCGCCCTCTATGCACGCACCGCCACTGACGTACAGTCTGATCACTGGGGGGAGAGGAGACTGGGGAAATGATTCTTCCTGCCTGCAGCAGACTGATGACATCATCTCAGCCTGGGCTTAGTCTCTGGGATTCACTGCTGAGTTAGGAATGATACTGTTGCTGTATACAGTGACATGTCAGGAATTTATTCTTATAGACTTTGGAAAGTTACTGGAAGATCCACTCCAAGGTGTGAATGGGGCCTTAGTAATAAAAAAATGTTCTTGTATCTTTTTTCATGTTATTATTTTCATAGTATTTAGGGCGATAACATTCTCTGTTGTGTATAATTGGTGTCTGGGATGTGAAAGTTATGACGGTCAGCGTCAGCACTGACGTATATGTTTCGGCCTCAGCCAATCACTGTCAGTATTACATCTCTCTGTTTTTTGTTTTTTTTTTGCAGTCGTAAACTGTAAGAGTCCGGACATTCTGCGCAATGGTCGGTACACCTTCCTGACCGAGCCCAGCACACCGACGTACCTCTCCGCCGTCACCTACAGCTGTAATGAGCCGTACTACAAGATGGTGACTCAGAGAGACAGCGGTACGCACATGATGGTCAATTCTGTTATAAGGAGGCTTGGGTGGAGGGGAAATTATGAGATCTACATCCTGGGCACCATGCTGGTAGTGTGGGTCTCTGGGAACCTATGTCTTGGTATATGTTTGATTTTTCTTCTGTATTTATAAAGGGTTTTGGATGAAGAGGATATTATGGTGAATCGAGGGGACATTATGGGGTCCACATCCTGGGCTCCATGCTGGTAGTGTTGGGTATCCGGGCACTCATGTCCTGGTATAGGTTTGATTTTCCTGCCATATTAGTATTGGGTGCACGGGACGTTATGGGGTCTACATCCTGGGCTCCATGCTGGTAGTGTGGGTCTCCGGGCACTCATGTCCTGGTATAGGTTTGATTTTCCTGCCATATTAGTATTGGGTGCACGGGACGTTATGGGGTCTACATCCTGGGCTCCATGCTGGTAGTGTGGGTCTCCGGGCACTCATGTCCTGGTATAGGTTTGATTTCCCTGCCATATTAGTATTGGGTGCACGGGACGTTATGGGGTCCACATCCTGGGCTCCATGCTGGTAGTGTGGGTCTCCGGGCACTCATGTCCTGGTATAGGTTTGATTTTCCTGCCATATTAGTATTGGGTGCACGGGACATTATGGGGTCCACATCCTGGGCTCCATGCTGGTAGTGTGGGTCTCCGGGCACTCATGTCCTGGTATAGGTTTGATTTCCCTGCCATATTAGTATTGGGTGCACGGGACATTATGGGGTCCACATCCTGGGCTCCATGCTGGTAGTGTGGGTCTCCGGGCACTCAGGTCCTGGTATCGTTTTTTTCTTCTGCCATATTTATAAAGGGGTTTGGGTGGAGTACATTATGGGGCCTACATTCTGGCACCATGCTAGTAGTGTTGGGTCTCTGTGCACTCAGGTCCTGATATAGGTTTGATTTTCCTGCCATATTAGTATTGGGGTTTGGGTGCATGGGACATTATGGGGTCTATACTATGCTAGTAGTGTTGGGTCTTTAGGCAGCTAATGTCCTGGTATACGTTTTATTTTCCTGCCATATTTATAAAGGGGTTTAGATGGGGTGGACATTATGGGGTCTACATCCTGGGCTCCATGCTAGTAGTGTGGGTCTCTGGGCACTCATGTCCTGGTAAAAGTTTGATTTTCCTTCTGTATTTATAAAGGGGTTTGGGTGGATGGGACATTATGGGGTCTACATTCTGGGCACCATGCTAACAGTTTGGGTCTCCGGGCACTCAGGTCCTGCTATAGATTTTATTTTCCTGTCATATTTATAAAGGGGTTTGGATTGACAGGACATTATGGGGGCTACACACTGGACTCCAAGCTAGTAGTGTGGGTCTCAAGGAACTCCTGTCCTGGTATAGTTTTTATTTTATTTTATAACAGGGTTTAGATGGAGAGGACATTATGGGGGATGGAGGTGACATTATGGGGTCCACATCCTGGGCACCATGCTAGTAGTGTGGGTCTCTGGGCACTCAGGTCTTGGTATAGGTTTTATATCCCTACCATATTTATAAAGGGGTTTGGGTGGAGGGGACATTATTGGGTCTACATCCTGGGCACCATACTAGTAGTGTGGGTCTCTGGGCACTCAGGTCCTGCTATAGGTTTTATCTTCCTGCCATATTTATAAAGGGGTTTGGATCGACAGGACATTATGGGGGCTACATCCTGGGCACCATGCTAGTAGTGTGGGTCTCTGGGCACTCATGGACTGGTATAGGTTTTCCTATATAGGTCCTTTCATATTTATAAAGGGCTTTGGGTGGAGGGGACATTATGGGGTCTACATCCTGGGCAGGCACCATGCTAGTAGTGTGGGTCTCATGGAACCCATGTCCTGGTATAGGTTTCCCTGCCATATTTATAAAGGGGTTTGGGTGGAGGGGACATTATTTATTTATTTATTTATTTATTTATTTAATTAATTATTATTATTATTATATTTAATTTTTTGTTGTTGCTATCTTTGTAAGGTGACCTTGGGTGTTCTGAAAGGTTCCTATAAATAAAATGTATTATTATTATTATTATTACGGTATATAGTCTACATCCTGGGCACCATTCTAGTAGTGTGGGTCTCTGGGCACTCAGGTCCTGGTATAGGTTTTCCTATATAGGTCCTTTCATATATATAAAGGGGTGTGGGTGGACGGGATATTATGGGGTCTACATCCTGGGCACCATGCTAGTAGTGTGGATCTCCGGGCACTCATGGACTGGTATAGGTTTTATATTTCTACCATATTTATAAAGGGTTTTAGATGGCTTGGACATTATGGGGTCCACATTCTGAGCTCCAAGCTAGTAGTGCGGGTCTCCAGGCACTCATGGGCTGGTATAATTTAGATTTTCCTTCTGTATTTATAAAGGGGTTTGGATGGAGAGGACATTATGGGGTCTACATCCTGGGCTCCAAGCTAGTAGTGTGGGTCTCATGGAACCCATGTCCTGGTATAGGTTTTTCTGCCATATTTATATTTTGTTGCTATCTTTGTAAGGTGACCTTGGGTGTTCTGAAAGGTGCCTATAAATAAAATGTATTATTATTATTATTATGTAGTCTACATTCTGGCACCATGCTAGTAGTGTGGGTCTCCGGGCACACAAGTCCTGGTATAGGTTTTCCTATATAGGTCCTGCCATATTTATGAAGGGGATTGGGTAGACGGGACATTATGGGATCTACATCCTGGGCACCATGCTAGTAGTGTGGGTCTCCGGGCACTCATGGACTGGTATAGGTTTTCCTATATAGGCCCTGCCATATTTATGAAGGGGATTGGGTGGACGGGACATTATGGGGTCTACATCCTGGGCACCATGCTAGTAGTGTGGGTCTCCGGGCACTCATGGACTGGTATTGGTTTGATTTCCTGCTGTATTTGAGCAGTGGAAGGATTTGCATCTACTGCATCTAATTATAATCTCTTCCAGAGCTCACCAATTCAAGGTAACTGGATGGCCCCTTTAAGGATGACCTCCAGGTACAGTGGTGTGAAAAAGTGTTTGCCCCCTTCCTCATTTCCTGTTCCTTTGCATGTTTGTCACACTTAAGTGTTTCGGAACATCAAACCAATTTAAAACAATAGTCAAGGACAACACAAGTAAACACAAAATGCAATTTGTAAATGAAGGTGTTTATTATTAAAGGTGAAAAAAAATCCAAACCATCATGGCCCTGTGTGAAAAAGTGATTGCCCCCTAAACCTAATAACTGGTTGGGCCACCCTTAGCAGCAACAACTGCAACCAAGCGTTTGCGATAACGTGCAATGAGGCTTTTACAGCGTCCTGGAGGAATTTTGGCCCACTCATCTTTGCAGAATTGTCCTAATTCAGTTACATTAGAGGGTTTTCGAGCATGAACGGCCTTTTTAAGGTCATACCACAACATCTCAATAGGATTCAGGTCAGGACTTTGGCTAGGCCACTCCAAAGTCTTCATTTTGTTTTTCTTCAGCCATTCGGTGGTGGACTTGCTGGTGTGTTTAGGATCATTGTCCTGCTGCAGAACCCAAGTTCGTTTCAGCTTGAGTACACGAACAGATGGTCGGACATTCTCCTTCAGGATCTCTTGGTAGACAGCAGAATGCATAGTTCCTTTTATCACGGCAAGTCTTCCAGGTCCTGAAGCAGCAAAACAGCCCCAGACCATCACACTACCACCACCATATTTTACTGTTGGTATAATGTTCTTTTTCTGAAATGCAGTGTTCCTTCTACGCCAGATATACTTGGACACACACCTTCCAAAGAGTTCCACTTTTGTCTCATCGGTCCACAGAATGTTGTCCCAAAAGTCTTGGGGATCATCAAGATGTGTTGTGGAGAAATTGAGACGAGCTTTGATGTTCTTTTTGCTCAGCAGTGGTTTTCTCCTTGGAACTCTGCCATGCAGGCCATTTTTGCCCAGTCTTTTCCTGATGGTGGAGGCATGAACGCTGACCTTAACTGAGGCAAGTGAGGCCTGCAGTTCCTTGGACGTTGTTGTGGGGTCTTTTGTGACCTCTTGGATGAGTCGTCGCTGCGCTCTTGGGGTAATTTTGGGCGGCCGGCCACTCCTGGGAAGGTTCACCACTGTTCCATGTCTTCGCCATTTGTGGATAATGGCTCTCACTGTGGTTCGCTGGATTCCCAAAGCTTTGGAAATGGCTTTATAACCCTTTCCAGACTGATAGATCTCAATTACTTTCTTTCTCAATTGTTCCTGAATTTCTTTGGGTCTCGGCATGATGTGTAGCTTTTAAGGATCTTCTGGTGGACCTTACTGTGTCAAGCAGCTCCTATTTAAGTGATGCCTTGATTGTGAACAGGTGTGGCAATAATCAGGCCTGGGTGTGGCTAGAGAAATTGAACTCAGGTGTGGACAACCACAGTTATAGTATGTTTTAACAAGGGGGCAATCACTTTTTCACACAGGGCCATGATGGTTTGGATTTTTTTTCACCTTTAATAATAAACACCTTCATTTACAAATTGCATTTTGTGTTTACTTGTGTTGTCCTTGACTATTGTTTAAATTGGTTTGATGTTCCGAAACACTTAAGTGTGACAAACATGCAAAGGAACAGGAAATGAGGAAGGGGGCAAACACTTTTTCACACCACTGTATGTTTTTTATTGCATAGTTCTATCTTGGAGTTGGACCAATGTAATTATACATATTCCATAACTGAGGGACTACTACAGCTACTACAGTGATCGCCACTATCTTCTGGGCCCTGTGCTGAGCATCTGCCCTTCTGCACAGTGTTCACAGAGGGTCACTCTTTCTTTAATTTTTGTTTTATTAATTCACGGCATTTTCTGATTGGGCGAGGTAGTGACCGTGACATCACCACAACCTCATCAAACAGAGAATGCCTTGCATTCTTCTAGTGGTGGTTGTGCTAAGTGAGTGCCCCCCCTCCCCCAATATGCAGAAGGGCCCTGGACCCAAGGATCACTGTAGTAACACCAACTACCACAGCGGTCCACCAGGTATGGAATATGTATTGGTCCAAGCTGGACTTTACCATAAAAAAACATACTTGGGGTTCAAGAGACCCGGTCGCCAACTTAAACCATTGCAGGTAAAAACATAGAATAGTCAAGTATTTTTTATAATTACTTGTAGCAATTTTCCTTTCCATAAAGGAATCGGATTAGTATTCACTTCCAATGTGAACTTACTAGGAAATTTGACTACTCCAGGAAGAGTCCATTCCCTAGCCCACCCACTCCTTGCCTGTCATAGGCCCCTCCTCTTCTGCCCGGCATGTGGTGATCGCACTGCGGCACCATTAACTTGAATGGATCACATTCGTCGATGCCGGATGAACACTCCCGGGAACCTAAAATTTGGAATTTTTACAGCCCTGAGTGGCTGCATGTCCTTTTTTAGATGTGGGGGGGGGCAGTAAAACTGTGGCTTGCTTTGACTGCCCCATACACCTGTGTGGACGTGCCCTTAGAGGGGATATCCATTGCGTTGGAGATATTTCTTCTCACTTCCTGTTGTGTCTCCGGGGTGGGAGGTCAAGGGAAATCTCTACAGTCTGACACACTCAGGATCTGTCGGGATCTATAAACACAGGTGCTGGCATCGGGTGGAACTCGCCTATGCTCCTCCCAGCAGAAGAACCAGCTGTAAACCAATGGCCCAACAATGCTTTATTGTTTCCCGGAAAACAAGCACAAAGAGGCCCCGCCTGCGATCCGCCCCAACTGACGCGTTTCGCCACAATGTGAAAACGCGTCCGTACACATCATGGATCTAACCTTGATGTAAATAATCTTATCAACGTGCAGTAATATTGTAAATTGGAACTCCAGAAAAAAAAATATTTGATTATTCCAGAGGGCTGCCGTTGCTGATGCTGAAATTCTCAGTTTCCTGTGACAGATGTAGTGTAAGCTACGACATTCTGGGTGCTGCTGCTGCAACTTCCCACCTTGTACAGCCATGATGGGGGGGGGGGGGGGGGGGGGGGGGGGTCGCTCACTCAGCACCTCCTCCATATAAAAAAACACATTTTTATTATGGAGGAATACAAGGTGTTCTGTGATTGGATGGGGATAGACAGCGATTTTCATCCTTCTCTCTTCTCCCCTCGTCCGATCACAGAATGCCTTGTATGATGAAACGTTTTCTGGATTGACGGGGTGCCAAGCGAGTGACCCCCCTATCATTGATGTACAAGGCGGGAAGTAGCAGGAGGGGGGCCCAGAGGATCATAGTGCACACTGTATCCGTCACAGAATACAACCGCTAATTGTTGCATCCCCGGCAGCTCTCCAAATGTTAGATACCAAAACTTCTAACGATCGAAGAATGTGAAGGGAGAGGATAGATGTAGACTCTCTCTCTCTCAAACGAGCCCTCTGACAGAGAATGGCGTAGTCTGCCACATTCATACCACCCCCCCTCCATTCCGGAAGCGTCTGACATCACTTCCGGAACACAGACGTAACTTTGGGTGCTAATGCGCATGCGCAGTATCCAGAAGGCGGAAGTGACATTGCGAGCAATTGCGCAATCGCCAAATCCGCCATTTTGGAAGTGGGCTGCCAACGACTTTGTCACCGCAAGATAAAGAAACCAAACGGCGTACCTATTGCGGGGCAGGCTGCGCTATTGGAAGAGAATTTGCTTTTGCATCAGTGCATTTTTAAAGCTCTGATTGCTGTGTAAATGTCAGTGGTCCCAAAAAAAGTGATAAAAAATTGTCCGATTTGTCCGCCGCAATGTCGCAGGCCTGCAAAAAATTGCAGATCACCGCCATTACTAGTAAAAAAAAAAAAAAAAATAATAATAAAAATGCCATAAATCTATCACCTATTTTATAGGCGCTATAACTTTTGCGTAAGCCAATATACGCTTATTGCGATTTTTTTTTTGTAACCAAAAACATGTAGCAAAATACATATTGTCCTCAACTGATGAAGAAATTTTGTTTTTTTAATTTCTTTTTTGGGATATTTATTATAGTAAAAAGTGAAAAATATTTAAAAAAAAATTCAAAATTGTCTTTTTGTTTTGTTTATAGCGCAAAAAATAAAAACCACAGAGGCGATCTTTTTGAAAACCTTTGTTTCTATATATAGTGTGATATTACATGTGGACATTTTGGCAGCTTTATTTTTCTAGAAGGTATTTGAACCTTTTTTCTTGCTTTTGTAGCTCCGCACAGTGGTTGTGCTTTACAGCTCTCTTCTACAATTCAATGAGATGGCGCTGCTCTAATCTTTGCTAATAATGACGACCCCAGAAAATCCTCTTACCTGTACTAACGCCATAATCTTTGTATGTTCTCCAGCTGAGTTCACCTGTACAGAGGATCGAATCTGGAAGGATGTGAACGGAGGAGTCCATATTCCCATTTGTGTGCCAGGTACATTATAAGAGGACAAATACCGTCCTGTATACACACCGCCAGCACTGACCAGGGGGAGTTCAGGATATACCACCATGGGGTCAAATGTAACAAACTCACAATAATATTTAGATCTTTTAGGGCCCTTTCACACAGACATGTCCGAGTACCGGCTCCGGCTTTGCTCAGCTTCGCTCCGTCGATCCCCGCAGGGCAGGCAGATGACAGGTCTGTCTCTGCACACTGTGCAGGGACCGACCTGTCGGAGCGCCGCTCACCTCTATGGGGGATCAGATGAAGACGGACCGCAGAGTCCGTTTTCATCTGATCCGATCCGCCAGACGGATGAAAAAAATAGGTTTTCCATCCGTCACACTTTAGCGGATCGGAGCGAGTCGGATAGACCAGCATGGAGCATCCATTCAGTTCCACCTAAAAAAAACTGACAGGTGGACCTTAACGGTCCGCACGTGTGAAAGGGGCCTTATTTTTTAGGCCTCATGCACACTGGACGTTTTTGGAAGTTTTTTTACAGCGGCTGTTTTTGGCTTCAGTGACTTTTTCTACAGTCAATAAACTCGCCAGCATGTTACCCTAGGTGTCCATTCACACATAGTCTGTTATCAACTGTTTTTGGCTGTTAAAAAAAAAACAAAACTAGGGGGTTCTGAGAGGAGTTTTTCAGCCAAACGCAGATAAACGCTCAAAAACGCTGCTCACCAACGTTTTTTAACGTTTTTGATCCATTGAAAAAAAAAAAAAAAAACGTTAAAAGGCGCTAACGCTGGAAACCTCTATTGCAAAAACGTTGCAAAACTCACTGCAAAGTTACTGCCGTTTTTATAACGTTATTATAACGTACAGCGTGCATGAAAATCTTCTTCTACTTCTCTCTTTATTCTTCTTTTTCCTATTTCTACTTTTGTTCCCTCTTCTTTCTTCTTCTTCCTTCTTCATTCTTCTTTCCTCTTCTTTCATTTTCTTCTTCCTTCTTCTTTCTTTTTCTTCATTCTTATTTCTTCATCTTCTTTTACCTTCTTCTTTTCTCTTCTATCACCTTCTTCTTACTTCTACTTCTTTTACCTCTTTCTTCTTTCATCTCCATCCTCCCTTTCTTCTTCTTTCTTCTTCTTCCAACTTTTTTATCTTTTTTTCTTCTTCTTCCTTTCTGTTTTTCTTTCCACTTCATTCTTCCTCTCTCTTTTTTTCTTCATTCTTCTTCTTTCCTCTTCTTTCATTTCTTTCTTTTTCTCCTTTCTTCTTCTTCTTCCTTCTTCTTTTTTTCTTTTTTTTTCATTCTTCCTATTTCTTCTTCCTTATTCTTCCTCCTCATGTTCTTTCCTCCTCTTCTTCCTTTTTTTTTTCTCGCCTTTCTTCTTCTTCTGCCGCCTTCTTCTTTCTCATTCTTTTACCTCTTTCTTCTCCATCCTCCCTTTCTTCTTTTTTTCTTTCTTCTTCCTCCTCCTACTTCTCCTTTTTTTCTTTCATTCATTCATTCTTTCTTTTTTTCTTCTTCTTCCTTTTTTCTTTCTTCTTCCCCTTTCTTCTTATTTCTCCATCCTCCCTTTCTTCCTTATTTCTTTCATCTTCCTCCTCCTACTTCTCTTTTTTCTTTTCATTCTTTTTTTTGTCTTCTTCCTTTTTCTTTCTACTTCATTCTTCTTCTTCCTTCTTCTTTCTTCTTTCTCCTTCTTCTTGCCCTTTCTTCTCCATTCTCCCTTTCTTCTTTTTTTCTTTCTTCTTCCTCCTACTACTTCTCCTTTTTTCTTTCTTTCTTTTTTCTTTTTCACTTCTGTTCTTCTTTCTACTTACCGTATTTATCGGCGTATAACACGCACTTTTTCCCCCTTAAAATCGGGGGAAAGTCGTGGGTGCGTGTTATACGCCGATCCCCCAAAAGTGGCAAAAAAATGAAACGGCGCTGAAAAATAGCTACCGCCGTCCAAAAAAAACGAGCGTCGCCGAAAAAAAAACGAGCGCCGCCGAAAAAAAACGAGCGCCGCCGAAAAAGACCGATCTGACTGTTTGGCTCCGCTCGCAGTCCCGCCTCCCTGCTCTCGCTTCTGAAACAGCAGGGAGGCGGGACTGCAAGCGGAGCCGAACAGACGGCTCGGGCTTTTCCGGCGGCGCTCGCTCTGTCTTTTCCGGCGGCGCGGTCTTTCTAGGCGGCAAATTTAAACGTGGGCAAGGCTGCAAATGACGCTGGGCAAGCTGCAAATGACGCTTAAGTGTAAGTGTTTTTTTTCCCTAAACTTCCCTCCTAAAACTTTTTTTCCTTAGAATGCCCTCCTATACGCCGGTGCGTGTTATACGCCGATAAATACGGTAATTCTTCTTCTTCCTTTCTGTTTTTCTTTTCACTTCATTCTTCCTCTCTCTTTTTTTCTTCATTCTTCTTTTCTCTAATTTCATTTCTTTCATTTCTTTCTTTTTCTCCTTTCTTCTTCTTCTTCCTTCTTCTTCCTCTTTCTTCCTCCTCATGTTCTGTCCTCCTCTTCTTCCTTCTTCTTTTCTCGCCTTTCTTCTTCTTCTGCCGCCTTCTTCTTTCTCATTCTTTTACCTCTTTCTTCTCCATCCTCCCTTTCTTCTTTTTTTTTTCTTTCTTCTTCCTCCTCCTACTCCTTTTTTTCTTTCTTTATTTTTTCTTCTTCACTTCTGTTCTTCTTTCTACTTAATTCTTCTTCCTTTTTCTTCTATCTTTCTCTTCTTTCTCCTTCTTCTTCCCCTTTCCTCATTCTCCATCCTACCTTTCGTCTCTATTTTTTCTCCTTTATTCTTTCTTCTTCATCCTTCTTCTTTTTACTTCTCTCCTACTTCTTCTTTTCTATTTTTTTCTACTTGCTTTAATCTTACCAGAATATAGGAAGTGGGGCTGCCCCCTAAGTGCCATATTTTTTAAAAGTAAGTTTTATTAACACAAGCTGTCAGTGGGAAAGTTCACCCATCACATGATAAAAGTCGGCGGCTCGTCTCCGTCCTGTAGGCTTCTCTTGGTGGTCCGGACAGCTTGGAGACGGTAGGGGAAAGGCAGGGATTCCCTGCAGATTCAGGGGGAGAGCCAGATGTGTCGGATTTGTATCAGGCTACGTGCTCGGAGCCTCCCGCTCTTTCTACATTCCTCCCGGTGACGTCACTTCCGCCGGTGCGTTCCACCCTGGAAGTGTGGTCTTCTTTGGATCGCCAGAGGAAAATATTTATTTGGGTTATTTATATAGTTCCAACAAATTGTACATTCACAATGGTTTCTACCCTCAAAGAGCGTACAGTCTAAGTTCCATACACATACACTGGCAAAATTAGACAGGAGCCAATGAACCTAACAGAATGTCTTTGGAGAAAAACCCACTCCAGCAGCAGGGCGGCATGCAAACTCCATGCAGATAGGGCACCGATTGGCATTCAGAACGGTGCCTGATAAAGTATAAAGACAACATAAATAAAAGCCTAAAAAAAAAACGAATGCAGCCACCACATCTAAGGACTGGTAGACCCGTGTGATATGTGACATTTTTGTTCTTTGGTGTAGGTACACTTTAACATTGACAGACATTGAAATATTGACAAATACACTACATTACCAAAAGTATTGGGACGCCTGCCTTTACACACACACATAAACTTTAATGACATCCCAGTCTTAGTCCGGAGGGTTCAATATTGAGTTGGCCCTTTGCAGCTATAACAGCTTCAACTCTTCTGGGAAGGCCGTCCACAAGGTTTAGGAGGGTGTCTATGGGAATGTTTGACCATTCTTCCAGAAGAGCATTTGTGAGGTCAGACACTGATGTTGGACGAGAAGGTCTGGCTCACAGTCTCCGCTCTAATTCATCCCTAAGGTGTTCGGGTTGAGGTCAGGACTCTGTGCAGGCCAGTCAAGTCCCCCCCCCCCAAACTCGCTCATCCATGTCTATATGGACCTTGCCTTGTGCACTGGTGGGCAGTCATGTTGGAACAGGAAGGGGCTGTCCCCAAACTGTCCCCACAAAGTTGGGAGCATGAAATTGTCCAAAATGTCTTGGTATGCCGACGCCTTAAGAGTTCCCTTCACTTAAGCCCAACCCCTGAAAAACAACCCCACACAATAATCCCCCCCTCTCCCACCCCCCACACCATAGTCCCCCCTCTCCCACCACCACCAAATTATTTGGACCAGTGCACAAAGCAAAGTCCATAAAGACATGGATGACCGAATTTGGGGTGGAGGAACTTGACTGGCCTGCACATAGTCCTGACCTCAACCCAGTAGAACACCTTTGGGATGAATTAGAGCAGAGACTGCAAGCCAGGCCCTCTCGTCCAACATCAGTGCCTGACCTCACAGATGCTCTTCTGGAAGAATGGTCAAACCTTCCCATAGACACCCTCCTAAACCTTGTGGACGGCCTTCCCAGAAGAGTTGAAGCTGTTATAGCTGCAAAGGGCGGGGCCAACTCAATATTGAACCCTACGGACGGACGTCATTAAAGTTCATGTGCGTGTAAAGGCAGGTGTCCTTATACTTTTGGTAATATAGTGTAGGCAGTGGCGTCTCCAGCTTTCATATTTAGGGGGGGGGGGACATGGGGGGACAGGGACAAAAGTAGGGGGGCAACTATAAAATGCAATTTTATATATAATTATATTCTCTATCTATATCCTGGGGCCCTTTACTACGATCCCACAACAGGCCCTTTCACATGTTCTGCAGTGAGCTCCCTTCCTACTGTATTGGGGCCCCCCCAGGGTGGCAGAAAACAAGACATATATGTCACCAACATACCAAGAAAATATAAGGGTCCAAAACAGTGGGAGAACTATCAGGGTTGCAAAGGTTGTCTTGCCACCGGGCCCTGGTGTTCTGCCACTGTGGGGTTCCCCAGCCCCCTCTTGCTGTCCTGCCCCCTGCTATCGACAGCGCTGGTCCGGCATCTCTTGGAATTTACAGGCTGGTTCTCCTGTCCTAAGGACGGGGAGATCAGTCTGTTTTTTTCAGTAACTGAGAGTCCTGGTGGAGTCCTTCCTGCAACTCGCTCTTCTCCCTGCCAATGAGGATGCAGGGGAAGGAGCAGATCGGGCGGCCGCGGTTGTGTGAGCGCTCGCATTATGCAGAGGGAGGGGGGAGGAATCACCCGCAGGAGCTGACTGGGGACGCTCTCCCTCTCAATAGAGAGTGTTACTCCAGCGGCGGCCCGAGTAAGATGCGGCAAATCCGCTACGAATGCAAACAAAAAGACATTGCCTTTTTTTAATTGGGGGGCACATGGTGGGGCACAGCATAATGTTGAGCGACGCCATTGAGTGTAGGTACAATTTAGCACTGACAGACCTTAAAATATTGACAAACACACTGAAGGGGCCCCCGGTGGAAGGGGTTAAATATCACCCGCAGTAGCTGACTGGGGACGCTCTCCCTCTCAATAGCGCATCCGCTACAAATGCAAACAAAAAGACATTGCCTTTTTGTAAAAAAATTGGGGGGGGGCACAGCATAATGTTGGGGGGTTAAGGGCCCCTTCTGCCCCCCCCAGCGACGCAATTGAGTGTAGGTACAATTTAGCACTGACAGACCTTAAAATATTGACAAACACACTGAAGGGGCCCCCGGTGGACGGGGTTAAATATCACCCGCAGTAGCTGACTGAGGATGCTCTCCCTCTCAATAGCGCATCCGCTACGAATGCAAACAAAAAGACATTGCCTTTTTGTAAAAAAAAAATGGGGGGGGGGCACAGCATAATGTTGGGGGGTTTAGGGCCCCTTCTGCCCCCCCTAGCGACGCCATTGAGTGTAGGTACAATTTAGCACTGACAGACCTTAAAGTATTGCCAAACACACTGAAGGGGCCCCGGTGGACGGGGGTGAATATTGCTTTAACAAATTGTGCTCTAGCATATCTTTGGATTGCTACCAACAGTTCTATAGTTGTAAAAAAAGTTCTGATGTCAGGTGATTAATTGTGAGCTCTTTTGCCCACAGTGTGCGGAAAGCCTTCAAATCCCGTCACCGGACACGGCCGCATTATCAATGGTGGGGAGGCGGAAGTGGGGAACTTCCCTTGGCAAGTCTTACTGCTTAAAACTATGCGTGGTGGTGGCATTCTGATAGGCGAACATTGGGTGATGACGGCTGCCCACGTGATAAGGCAAAAGGCAGGCGAGGCCAATCCAGATGACGCCAATAACCTGCATGTTTTCATCGGCGGCACGGATGTGGAGAAGCTGATAAGCCGAAGTAACCTAGCCATTCGGGAAGTTCACGTGCACCCAAGTTATATCCCCGGATACCATGACCACGACATCGCTCTGATTCGGCTGAACGATCCCGTCACCATGGATGAGAACACCTCTCCTATCTGCCTCCCCGAAGACGTAGACGAGTCCCTGTACAATGCCACCACTGTGGGGTATGTAAGCGGATTCGGAATGACGGAGAGGAACAAAATTTCCAACCTTCTGAAATACGTCATGTTGCCCATGGTCCAGCGGGACAAGTGCCAGCAACATCTAACGGACAAAAAAAGCCAGCTGCATTCAAGCAGTAAAATCAAAGGGGAGAAGTTCACAGAGAACATGTTCTGCGCCGGATTTCCGGAGGCCAAGAAACTTCAGCAAGACTCGTGCCAAGGAGACAGCGGGGGGCCATATGCCTCTCTAAACGAGAACAAGTGGGTGGTCACGGGTATTGTGTCTTGGGGTATTGGTTGTGGTACCGGCTATGGGTATTATACCAAAGTCAGCAATTACATTGATTGGATAAAAGGCCATCTGAACAGTTAAAGTGTATGTAAAACCAAAACTTTTGGGGATTAAGATAGAGAAGGGTTGAACGCTTTATAAGGTTAAAGCGGAGTTCCGGCTAAAAAAACTTTTTTTTAATTGATCCTAGCATTATTACTAATGAAATACAAAAACGAGAATACAATGATTATGATCGATTTAGAAAAAAATATACATTTCTTACTGCATCTTATCTGCCTCCTGTTGTGGCCGTTGCCATTAGACATGTGCATTTTTGTTTAGTTCCGAATTCGTTTTTTTAATGAATTCTGAAAATTCGTTAATTCCGAAATTTTCAAAATCACGAATTTCCAAATTTCCGAAATTCCAAATTTCCGAATTTCCGAATTTAGAATTTCCAAATTTAGAATTTTCGAAAATTTAGAATTTTCGAAAATTTAGAATTTTCGAAAATTTAGAATTTTCGAAAATTTTGAATTTCCGAATTTAGAATTTCTGAAATTACGAAGTTCCGAATTTCTGAAATTATGAAGTTACGAATTTTTGAAATTACGAATTTAGAATTTCCAAATTTAGAATTTCCAAATTTAGAATTTTCGAAAATTTAGAATTTTCGAAAATTTAGAATTTTCGAAAATTTAGAATTTTCGAAAATTTAGAATTTCCGAAAATTTAGAATTTCCGAATTTAGAATTTCTGAAATTACGAAGTTACGAATTTCTGAAATTATGAAGTTACGAATTTTTGAAATTACGAATTTAGAATTTCCAAATTTAGAATTTTCGAATTTAGAATTTTCGAAAATTTAGAATTTTCGAAAATTTAGAATTTTCGAAAATTTAGAATTTTCGAAAATTTAGAATTTTCGAAAATTTAGAATTTTCGAAAATTTAGAATTTCCGAAAATTTAGAATTTCCGAATTTAGAATTTCTGAAATTACGAAGTTACGAATTTCTGAAATTATGAAGTTACGAATTTTTGAAATTACGAATTTAGAATTTCCAAATTTAGAATTTTCGAATTTAGAATTTTCGAAGTCCGTAAATTACGAAATTACGAATTTTATGAAATTACGAATTTCCAAAATTCCGAAATTTCAGATTTCCGAACATACACTACAATATACACTATATGACCAAAAATGTGTGCACACCTGACCATCGCACCTATATGAGTTTATTGGACGTACCATGCCAAAACCATGAGCATTAATACTGAGGTGGGGTGACTTTTCACAAGATTATGGAGCGTGTCTGTTGGAAAGCCTAAGGAATATTTCTTAGGTCGGGTACTGATGCTTGGTGACTGGCTTGGCATTTCATTTCAGGTATTTAATAGAATTGAGGTTGGAAGACTTTTTCTTTAGTAAGACCAGGTTCAATGTTTGAAGAACAGTGACCTATGGTGACCAATCCATAACCATCTTTCATTGTTTAGCCAGGCCTGGTTGCATGCCAGGAGCTGCTGCCCACCATTGTTCTTTATTCTTTAATCACCACTCAAATGGTTTCCTCCAACTTGCATGGAGTAAGGTAGTGCTGTTGGGTCTACCCGGTTTGAAAGCTCAGGCAGGGGATTCCTGCACCTCAGTATATCCCTGCCGATGTTATCCAGATTGATAAATCAGCTGCTTGTTATTGAAGGCCTCTTCCTATAGTAGAACTCCAGCCAAAACTATTTCTTTAGGTTTAGATACAGTTGGTTAGAAACTCTGACAGGTCAGGAATGCTGTCCTTATCCCTGCTCAGAAGATTCGACTTCACTTCAAGTATTGATAGTACCCAAAACACGAAGTGACAGGAAGGTTCTTCATTGGGGACCTCATGGAGATTCTAACCCTTCCCCACTCTATTCAATACCAAAAAAAAAAAAACTGGACTTTTATGTATAAATATGTATATTTTATGGTAACCAGCTTTGCAAAATTCAGCTATAACTGCACAAGATGTAAAACGAATAGTCTAGATATGTATTTTGTATTCAGATGTACTATATGGAAGAAAATAATAAAGTTCAATAAAACTTTGGTACTGAGCCAGGTAATAAGTCCTGTTTTGAAAAATGTTTGTCTCTTGTTGCTTCTGGACAATAATCCAAACTAAACCTAAATCTAAGTTTCTGCTAAATGCATAGCTCCCAACTTTTAATAGCGAAACTGGTTTTAGGGACTTTAAATGAAGGTATGGCCTGGTAAGGCAAATTCTTCCATCCCTTGGGACTTTAAATAAAAATTGGGGCCCGGTAAGGTCACATATTTCCATCCCTGTTATGATCAAAAATGGGGAGAGAGCAAGGGGGCGGGACTTTGAATGAGGCACGTGGTAGCAAAAGAATAGTTTGGTGAACATAATTGGAATTTTTTGGTTGCCATAAGATACAAGTTGGATACATGTGTGGTGATGCATGGGCAATACAGTACATCTCAGTCATAACATGAATATCACATAAAACAGCAAGCAACAGCTTTCCAAAGTGCACCAAAAACATGATGAGGATAAAATTGTAAATTATGATAATGCCTGCAAAAACTCGGGCCTCTTGGATCCTTGAGTAGAGTATAAAGTTAGCTAACAAAGCTATATGTATATTGATGAATAACAAGGCGTGTGGCAGCTCTACGCGTTTCGTGGCTGGAGGGCCACTCGTCAGTAGCCAGCACTTCATGTTTCTAAGAATAGAAATATTGACATTAACTTAGATAGTAGTATAAATGCACATTTGGGCAGGGGTGAAACTGGAAACTCCCATACCAAATGCAATTAAACTTACTCGAGTTCAAAAGAAGGTGGTGTGGTGCCAGGCAACACTAGCCATCCGAACTGTAATAACTCCCAACTGTCCTGAATTTTGAGGGACTTTCACTGATTTGAAACAAAGTCGCTCTGTCCTCCTTATTTATCCCTCGATTTGGTCTGATCTATAGTTATATATATATATATATATATATATATATATAAAATGCACTATTTATCTATCCAAAAGACCAAATACGACGCAAGGGAAGCTATTGGCTACTGGCTATTGAACTTCCTTTTTTAGTCCTGTCTAACGTCATCATGTTCAAAATGAACAGACTTTCGAACGGACTCAGTCCGTTCGTTTGTGGCCAAGTCCGTTCGTTCGGAAAGTCCGTCGGAAATCTGCCGAAAGTCCATCGGGAAGACCGTCAGACCTAGTCTGCCGGAAAGTCCGGTCGTGTGTACGTGGCAAATGAGTAATCGTGCAAGCCAGGCTCCTGATTAAACTTTGCCTGTAGTTGTTCAGACTGACATGTTGGCCTTTCCTAGGAGAAGCACAGATATTTTTTTCACCTATTGGAAATTCCCAGTGTAGGCAGGTACTGATAATACCTTCTACTGTGGCTAAAAAATAGAAGAAAGGTATGATCACTCTTGTACCTGGAGGTGGGGTGCAGCGTGGTGCAATGGCAATAATTTAGATAGTGTTAGAATTTAATATTCATCAATTAACAAAAGAATGAATGGATTAGATCTTACATAATAATTGAATTGTATAACTGAATATATGTATATTTATATCTCTTCTATGTATGGAAAAAGTGAAATTATATAATATCTTTATACTCGTGAAATTATATGCTTTTATAAGCTCAAGCATTTCTTGGGAGAGCCCACATATGGCAGTAATTAAGAGTGAGCTGAGCTTTCCTCTCATCTGTGAGAAGGAAGGATTCACATAGTTTAAGATGTAAAAGTTCATGTTTTAGTTAAGATCATAATTTCTTTATATTACAATATTTCTTGATTAGGATATTAATAAGAACATTGCGTTTTAAATGAATATAATATATCTACTGATATATGTAGTATCTGATTAAGGCCCCATGCACACGAGACGCCAATGCAAACTCTGCTGAACGCATGTTTTAAAAAGCAGAAACCTGCCTTTAAAAACGCGCGTTTTGCCGTGTTTTCATGCCGCGTTTGCGTCTATAAGCGTTTGTAAAGATAACATCATATAGACCCTCCCCAAGCTCAGAAAGCATGTATTATTAACTATTTCTGCCATTTTGATCAGAGTGAGCAGCAAAGAGAGCCGTTGTACACTTGCATTTTCTCTTTCTGTGTTTTTTTTTTTGGAAATGGATCCCATATTGAATATATGTCAGGAAATGCTCCTGATGTTGCTCTTGATGAGGCAGCAAAGTTGTTGCAAATTGCGTGAGAGGTCCAGAGCCAGAGCTCGTCAATATTGGACCAATCCGTTGATGGCACAGCGAATGTCTGTTGGATATTTCACAAACATGGTGGGGGGTTGGGGCTGACTAGACATTGGTATGCAGGTTTTTCTTTGTGAAAAAAAGACATTGCTATGCTTTGATCAGACTAGGTGGAGTCACTGATTAGATTAGAAATTGGATGAAGGGTTGGGGCAAAGAAGTGGAGGCATTCCTCATTGTCTAAGCCACCTAAAAAAATAGATTTTTTTATGGCATTGCATCAGTGAGTATATATGCTCTATGAACTATCTAAAGTAATTACGACATTTTAAACCAATTATTATTTTTTTTTATGGTTTACCGTCATATTTCTGAGTTTTCTGGTCCAAAAAATTGGGTTCCTTTAAAAACGCTTATAAACGCAAACGCGGCTAAACGCAGGTGCTGCGTTTAGCAACGTTTTGCGTCTGAAACGTGGAAAAACAAAGTGTCTGAACCCATTTTTTTGCTTCTGGAAAAACAAGGTTAAACGCAACTGCATAAAAACGGGAAAAAACGAGACTGTGTACATGGACACATAGGATAACATTGCATGCGTTCAGGGGCAGTTGAAAAAAGTGTCCAAATGCCTCTGAACGCGCGCTTAACAGCGTCTCGTGTACATGGGGCCTTAGAAGTTAAAGGAAACTTTTATATTGTATTTGTTTAAAACTTTACATATAGCAGTTTTGCCACACTTCAGGAATGTCGACCCCCACCCTTGTGAGTTGGGAGGGTAGCTATGTCTCATTAAAAGCCTGCGGTTTCTGTAGAACAATATAGCTCAGAAGAACCTTTAAGCCAGCCTTTATAGGAGAAGGTGGGGGCTAGTTTCTTGGGCTGAATTTAGCAGTAAAAAGCTAGTAACAGAGAGCTATACATCTACACACAGACACAAATCTGATTCAATCTTCATCTTAAGAATATTTATTATACATTATTAATGACATTCTATACTTTGATATTATTTTGTAATATTTTGCTATTTTTATTATTAAATCAATTTTTGAGTTTTTACACGAGAACTGAACGGACTTTCTTGTAACTTTCCTCATCAATATGAATTATGGAAATATCGTTATTATTACCATAAAAACGATAATATTACAGACCGACGGGTGCAATAAAGAGCTTGTAATGAAGAAGGCAGTAATGATTCACAAGAGCAGCAATGAGGATGAGGTGATGCTCTGCCGAACTGACAGTGTATGCAAAAGAGGGCAGAATGCGACCTGGCCATCTCTCGCCCAATCATTAAGAGGAATGCTTTCCCTCCTCCTCAGGAACCTTTCCCTACAACTAGTACTGTCCCTCTCACCTCTCCCTATGCTACCCACTTGCATAAAGCACACAAACCCTGGAGCCAGGGACTTAAAAAAACTCTGCGTGACCCAGGATGGCTGCTAGAGTCACATGTGATGGCAGCATCCAATAGGATAGCTTCCCCAGTGACCCAAGGAAACCATAGTGGAACCTTGTTGTTCCTGAGTTCCTCCTCCAACAACAGTGCCGCTGCAGGAGAGCGCCACCTGTCGTGGACAGCGTAGACCGCACCTGCCTACATACCTATGTCTGAACATTACTTGTTCTTAGTGGGACAATAGCGGCGCGTGGGCGTGCGCACGGGAACAGGCACGCGCGGGATCGCACGCGCACCCATCGTGACAGTGTTTGGCGCCATAGATGCTCTATTTAAAGGGGATCCATGCCTTGCTGTCTTGCTGCCCGATCAACAGCGTTTCCTGTGACCCCTGCTATCTGACTTACCTGAGCGGGCCGTTTGGCGCACGCATATGCATAATAGTGCAATTAGCGGCGAGATTAGCGGCGAGATTAGCCGCGCGATTAGCGGCGCGTGGGAGCGCGCATGGGAACGATCGCGCACCCATCGTGACAGTGTTTGGCGCCATAGATGCGCTATTTAAAGGGGATCCATGCCTTGCTGTCTTGCTGCCCGATCAATAGCGTTTCCTGTGACCCCTGCTATCTGACTTACCTGATCCGTATCTGACTTGGCTTGATCCTGACACCTCTGCTCGCTGCCTTCCCCCGATCCCGGCTTTGTACTTTGACTATTCTCTGGATTTCCCTTTGGTACCTGATCTGCCCGCCTGTGATTGACTGGACTGTCCTCTCTACTCTGTATCCTGCCTGCTGTCTGTGCTCCACTACTGGGCTACAAGACACCTCCCTGCAGTCTGTTGCATTTTGCTTGTGTTGCCTGCTGTAACCTGCCTGCTACCGGCATCCTCCTGCTGGACTACAGGACACCTCCTTGTCACCTGCTGTATCATGCCTGCTGTCCGCAGACTTCTTGTACACCTTGACAGAAGAAAAAGAAAATACGATTTTTGTACTCACCGCAAAATTTCTTTTTTTTTTTAATCCATTGAGGGACACAGACCCCACCCTCCTGTTTTTTATGATCATGCTCTTGGTACTGCTTTGCTTCAAAAGTGAGGCATGCTAGTAGTAGGAAGAGTGACCTACAGGTTTTCTTTCTCGTTTGCCAGTGTACAATCCCCCCCAAAGGCAGCAATATATCTCTAGGTTGAAAAACTTCCAGTGTCCCTCAATGAACCCCAAAAAAAGGATTTACAGTGAGTATAAAAATCCTATTGTTCTTGAAATTGTCTATTGTCAGTGTGGCTCCTCTATACCCCAATGATATCCCAACGTGCTAACCTTTCAAAGTTAGATATTACAGCTGAACTGCATTTAGATACACTATATTACCTTTAATGGCATCCCAGTCTTAGTCCGGAGGGTTCAATATTGAGTTGGCCCACCCTTTGCAACTATAACAGCTTCAACTCTTCTGGGAAGGCCGTCCACAAGGTTTAGGAGGGTGTCTATGGGAATGTTTGACCATTCTTCCAGAAGCCCATTTGTGAGGTCAGGCACTGATGTTGGACGAGAAGGCCTGGCTCGCAGTCTCCGCTCTAACTCATCCCAAAGGTGTTCTATAGTGTTGTGGTCAGGACTCGTGCTGGCCAGTCAAGTTCCTCCACCCCAAACTCGCTCACCCATGTCTTTATGGACCTTGCTTTGTGCACTGGTGCAGTCATGTTGGAACAGGAAGGGGACATCCCCAAACTGTTCCCACAAAGTTGGGAGCATGAAATTGTCCAAAAAGTCTTGGTATGCCAACGTCTTAGGAGTTCCCTTCACTGGAACTAAGCCCAACGACTGAAAAACAACCCCACCCCATAAAACCCCCTCCACCAAATGATTTGGACCAGTCACAAAGCAAGGTCCATAAAGATGGGTGGGTGGGCGGATGGATAGGGGGATGGGTGGGTGGATAGATGGGTGGATGGATGGATAGGTGGATGGATGGATTGATGGGTGGATTGATAGATGGGTGGGTGGATGCGGCGAGGAAGGCGATATTTAATGATCAGGAGATGGTAGATCTGCCTGTCAGTGTTCTGATCCAGCAGAGATCGGTGTACAGTGAAGGAAGCTCTTCTTCCCCTCCTGATGTTATCTCCTGTCCTCTCAGCACAATGTCACCATACCATCCAGTATGATCAGATCCCCTTGCCAGGGAGAAGCTCTGATCCCTGCTCTCAGACTGGGAGTAAATGTAAAGAGGGGAGAGGGGAGAGGGGAGGGGAGGGGAGAGGAGAGGAGATGGGAGGAGATTAGATGGGAGGAGAGGAGAGGGGATGGGAGGAGAGGAGAGGAGAGGGGATGGGAGGAGAGGGGAGGGGAGGGGAGGGGAGGGGAGGGGAGGAGAGGAGAGAGGAGGAGAGGAGATGGGAGGAGAGGAGAGGGGAGGGGAGGAGAGGAGAGGGGAGGGGAGGAGAGGGGAGGGGAGGGGGAGAGCAGAGGAGAGGGGAGGAGAAGGGAGGGGAGGGGAGGGGAGGGGAGGGGAGGGGAGGGGAGGAGAGCCCAAACAACTAGCATAACATTACCCACTGTGTGCCTGGCTGCCCCTCCCCTTACCTGACACACATTTAACACTAGCAGCCCCATCCAGATGTACTGTCCCGGGAATGCGTTAAAAGCTTCTCAACCCTTCACTGCCTCTGCACTCCCCCCTCCTCCTCCCCAGATCCACTACACAGGTAGCTGCTGCGATCACACTGCAGGTCGGAGAGCACAACACAAGTGTGCTCTGCTTAACCTTACCTCCTAGTAGCTTCTTCAGTGATTTGCCCCGATCAACCGGCTGACTCCTCTGCTCATGTCTCATGTTCCATCGGACCAGCCAGGATGAGTCACTTTAAAAAAACGGAAGTGATTGGTGGGTCCGATAACAGCACCGCCCTACCTCCTACGGACCCGCCAATCACTAACCACCACAGGACATATAATGCCAGAGTGGGAGTGCGGAGAGCGCAGAGCTTTGCGCTTCATGGGCAGTCTAAATGCCGGCCGATAGATTTGCTTGCCCGCAATCACATGATTGTGATGACGTAATGCTTCCCATAGCACCTCTGTGTCCGGCGCCCCGCACACACTTAAAGGGGCTTTTTTTTTGATGAGTAGCTTTGGGGTTGGGGCTGCAGCACCCAGTTGCTGCAGCACCTGGTTACTTCTTGCCTTTTACAGGAACGTGTGCGAATATTATAAATGGAATACAAAATACGTACAATATGTAAAGCACTACGTAAATTATTGGTGAAAGCAATACCTGTGATAAGTAAAATATTTATATATTGATTTTATTGCGATAATATTTTTGGCTTTTTGCTCACATATTCATCACTTAGACAGGAAATGATGTCACTTCCTGTGCACCATACTTGTCTATTTACAAATCTTCAGTGGTTCGGCCTTCTGCTCACCGTCTTGCTTTTCAACCTCCTTTATTGTCTCTTTGATCCACTCCAGATAATTACTCACTCTGGTGTACATTCCGAATTTGCCACATTCAAGGCCCCAAGAGACAATACCACCAAGATATAATGGATTGTCCTTCACTTCTTCGGACACATACCTGAACATGAGCGGACCGCCGCTGTCACCTTGACAGCTATCTTTACCATCTCCACCTGCGCAGATCATGTTTTCGGTAAAGACTTGGTCGGTGACTACCGAATTCTTGCAGTCTTCGGTTTTGCGGACAGAAACGGGAGCATACTGCAGCTTTGCGGTTTTCAGTCTCCTGAAATTGTCGTTTGGCCTTCCCCAGCCTGCCACATACCCGACTTCATCTATATCTGGGGAGGAAACCGTTATATTTTCCGGCAGACATACCGGACATATACAGGGACCCATTTCAATCCTACGACTCAGCTGGACGAGGGCGATGTCATTGTCATAATTCTGTCTGTTCCCATTATCTCCTGTGATCCATCTGGGGTAGATAATGACCTTCTTGGCCACCAGCTCCACAGCTTCGCGGTGCAAGACATCACCGGCGAGTATCCTCGGTTGGTCATGGTCTTGGACCACATGAGCAGCTGTGAGGACCCATTGATCGGATATGAGTGATCCTCCTCCTATGTCTCCTGATGGAAAATGGATGACCCAAGGGAAGTACCCGTTCTCTGCTGGGGAGCCTCCATATATTTTGGATTGATGCTGCAAGGTGGTTTTGCCACAGACTAGGAAATAAATGTAGACAGATATTGTTAGTAATCAAAGTGAAAAAATAAAAACAAACAATAAAGTGAGGCATGGTCATTAATGTCATATTTATGACCCTGAGTAGGTGATTACCATCGGTGCAATGTATATAACACAAGGTCCTCTAACCAACCAATAACATGGAAGTCAATTAAACAATATTGTAAAAAAATAAATAAAATTGCGCATAGAGAACAAAATAAGCAGCCAACACGTCACTAGACATACAGTGCAAAATAGAAATAAAAAACAAAAGTGTGGCGCTAAGTGAGCAAGTGAACAGCGTGTGAACCTGGAAGGGTAAAATAGGCAATGCAAAATTGAATGTGAACAAAACCAAAACATAAAAGTCCAAAGTGAATAATAAACATCCAAAAGTCCATTAGAGTTCAGAATAAAGTGAAAGGTCTTTCTTGGATAATCTTGAAAATACAGTCAAAATGGCAAAGATTCCAAGAGCCTCACCCGACATGTTTCGTCCTATTGGACATCATCTGGGGTGCGATGTCCAATATGACGAAACATGTCGGGTGATGCTCTTGGAATCGTTGCCTATACTCCATTTTAATTACAAGCTTGTTTTATCGGATTTGATGTAAGCGTAAACCCCCTTTTTTACCATTAAATGTCAAACAGTGTCACACTATGTGCGGATCATTTTTTTTTCATGCACACCATTTGATGTGATTCATCGCATGTTTTGGAGTCCATCATGGATATCTGACAGTCCTCATTCAACTTTGGGTGGAACCCTTCTTATGCCGCGTACAGACGACCGGACTTTCTGGCAGACTAAGTCCGAAGGGATTAGTCCGTCGGACAATCCGATCGTGTGTGGGCTAGTCCGATCGTTTTTCGAAAAAAAAAATCTGACGGACCTAGAAGTAGAACATGTTTCAAACCTATCCAATGGACTCAATTCCGACGGACTAAAATCGGGAAAACCGTTCGTCTGTGTGCTGGTCCGACGGACCAAATACGACGCAAGGGAAGCTATTGGCTACTGGCTATTGAACTTCCTTGTTTAGTCCTGTTTACGTCATCACGTTCAAAGCGAACGGACTTACGAATGGACTTAGTCCGTTCGTGTGTGGGCAAGTCCGTTCATTCGGAAAGTCAGTCGGAAATCCGCCAAAATTCGGACCTAGTCTGCCGGAAAGTCTGGTCGTGTGTACGCGGCATTACCGTTTTTCCAGTGGTGGGAGCTCCTGTTTGAGGTTATTCCCTCAAGAGTGCCCATTTGACCCACGTGCCATACGGTACGCGTGTCCATCGAATCTGGTAAGCGTGAACACTTTACCATTTTGACTGTATTTTCAAGATTCATCCCGGATTATCCAAGAAAGACCTTTCACTTTATTCTGAACTCTAATGGACCTTCCATAGATGTTTATTATTCACTTTGGACTTTTATGTTTTGGTTTTGTTCACATTTAATTTTGCATTGCCAATTTTACCCTTCCAGGTTCACGCGCTATTCACTTGCTCGCTTAGCGCCACACTTTTTGTTTTTTAAATTGTTCTTTTCTGTCTAGCGTTGTAAGCACTACGGTTATTTTCACACCGAGGTGCTGGGTGCGCTGGCGGTAAAGCGGGCGCTATATTTAGCGCCGATTTGCTGTCGTTTTAGCGGCGCATTTCGGTTTTACCCCCCGAGAGCGACCGAAAAAGGGTTAATACCCCCGCAAAGCGGCGCTTTGCAGGCAGGTTCGGAGCGCTGCCCTACTGTTTTCAATGGGAGGGGGCGCTTTAGGAGCGGTAAATACACCGCTCCTACAGCGCACCAAAGATGCGGCTTGCAGGACATTTTTCAGCGTCCTGCAAGGGCACCGCTCCAGTGTGAAAGCCCTCGGGCTTTCACACTAGAGACACAGCAACGGCTGTTTCAGGTCGGTTTGCAGGCGCTATTTTTGCAAACCGCCCCAGTGTGAAAGGGGCCTAAGTCTTCCATTATCCCCATGCTTCTAACTTTATTGAGCCCCAGGGCAATGGGAGGTGGTCGTGGGTCCTTCCAGCACAAAGTAATACAGGCTTTTGCTGCATTCACCAGATGGCAAAGCACTGATTTTTCGAAGCGGGATTTGTGAACAATGTAACAAGAAGAAAGCCGGGTCACCTGGGTTCTGAAAATCTGTACGTTTTTGAGTAATCCTCTGTAATTCCAGCCAATACTGTCTAATCACTGAACATGGCCAAAAAATATGCAGTAAGGTCCCTTGTCCCTCGCCGCATCTCCAGCAGCGATCTGAGGCTTCTGGGAAAAATTTGTTAAGAATTGAAGGAGTATAATACCAGCGTGTTAGTAACTTATAGTTAGATTTCTGAATTTCCGTACACCTGGATTATTTTAGCGAAAGATGTATGATATTCTGACGCTGAGCTGGGGTGAAAATCTTGTCAAGATCTCTCTCCCATTTACCCAGGCCTGGCATTATAAAATCTTCTGCAGGTGATATCAACAACGCGCACATCTTAGAGATCGTACGGGGAAGAGGCTCCTTTTCCTCACAGCACATCTCAAATTTTGTACGCAAATCGCTGGTTGCCCTCCAGAGGTTCCAGGATTTCAAAGTGTAGCGGCCATAACCCTCGATGGGGCGGCCTTGACTTTTAGGCTTACCGGTTACCTCCGCTTGGCTTGTTCTTCCAGGTCTAGGGGTTCCCAGGGTTATTACCCAACGACTTTGGACGCTGACACTATAAAAGTCCTTTAGAAAGGTTTTTATTTGCAGGGGTAACATCCAACAAACACAGTCTCGTATGGGAACAGAGGGCAAGGGTGAAGAAACTCAGGCACCTTGAACTGCTGACTATTAGAAAGTCTCTAATGCAAACCCAGAGAGTAGCCACTCGCAGCTGGGCACTTCAAAGCTGAACAAATCTCTAGCCAGAGATTATGGCAGTCAGCACTTTGATCCGGAACTTGCAAAGTCTCTGACCTTGAATAAAGTTGCACCCGAAAGTCAACAGGAACCTTTCCTCAGTACCTAGAACGTTCTCTGTCTCCTTGGCAGTACTGGGAAAGTATGGATTTGTCAGTGTCCTTGACAACCCAGCAACCAGGCACTTCTTGGGATGCGAGCTTGTTGGCCCTCCTCCGAAGAGTCCTCCCACGGTCGCTTACACGAGCTGCGGTGCCCCTCCAAGTTGAGAGCGCACCCGGACACCTTGAATCCTCCCTCCATTACTGCGCCTAGGTCCAGCCGGTTCCGAAACTCGGGAACAGATGGATCCTTTGCCCCAGACCAGGTGGGTCTAACGAAACATGTTGGGGGGCGGCACACGCTCCTGCGTCCGGGCCCCCTCTCGGGGCTACCCCGGTCCAGATTCAGGAATGGGCAGCTCCGGCCTAACGAACCCCGAACACGTGACTTCAGCACCTTAAGTACCCTTCCCCAGACGCCTCAGCGGGGCCAGACGCACCCACTGATTGGGTCCAACCAGTCCTGGTTCTGGATCCGCATGGAAGAAAACCATCAGGCCTTCAGGAAGAAACTCAAGACCTACCTCTTCTAGAAGCTTGATAACCAAACGCCAATACAGCGCCTTGAGGCGATTCAGTTCGCATTGTAGCGCTATACAAGTTATTCATTCATTCATGTATAATGAAAACCTAAGAGAACCTGTCTACTAAGCACCTTAATGCCTGAAGCCATGCAAACAACCCATAGTCCTCTAGACGGAAAGGGAAAAGATAAAAGTGAATCGATCGATTCCATGGAGAAAATACCATAGATAATATTTGGTATTTTCTTGGAGCTACCTACGATTATCAAGACTAAATAGAACTGTAACTGTGCATGGTAGAGGAATGAATATAAATTAATTATATGCAGGGTTTTCTTTGGCTGGAAGATGGCGATGCTCCGTGCCTCGCGCTCATGACTTGTAAACAGAGAAGCCAGTACTCACTTCATTCTGTTGGCTTCTGTATTTACAATGATGGCGCACCTCTCAGATGGCTCACACAGCTCTGCCCGCCGCAGGAAATGTAGAACTGGACTGGGAAGGGGCAGAGAAGAGCTCTGTACTTAGGAGGTAGTCTCTGTACTTGGGGGGTATTGGCAGGAGAGCTCTGCACTTAGGGGGGTATTGGGGAGAGAGCTCTGTACTTAGGGGGGTATTTGGCAGGAGTGCTCTCTACTGATGGGGGTATTAGCAGTGGATTTCTGCAACTGAGGGGTTTTGGAGCGAAGAACTCTGCACTCTGGGGGGGGGGGGGTATTTGCAGGAGGGCTCTGCACTTGGGGGGTATTGGGGGAGATCTCTGTATTTAGGGGGGGTATTGGGGGGAGAGCTGTGTGCTGAGGGGTGTATTGGAGGTAGAACTCTGTTCTTAGGAGGGTATTGGCAGGAGAACTGTGTACTTGGGGGGTTCTGTACTGAAGGGGCTATAGCTCTGTATTGAGGGGGAAATTGGGGTGAGAGCTCTCTACTGAGGGGGGTATTGAGGGGAGAGATCTGTATCGAGGGGGGTATTGTGGGGGACAATGTGTGCTGAGGGGTGTATTGGGGGACAGCTCTGTACTTGGGGGAGGGGGGTCCTGGAGGAAGAGTTCTGTACTAAATGGAATTTTGGTGGTAGAGCCCTGTACGGAGGAGGGTATTGGTAGGAGAGCTCTATACTTGGGGGGTATTGGAAGGAAGGTTCTGTACTGAGGGGGGTTTTGAGGGCAGAACTCTGTAATGAGGGGAGTATGGGGGGAGAGCTCTGTACTGAGGGAAGTATTGGGGAGAGATCTGTACTGAGGGGAGTATTGGGGGGAGAGCTCTGTACTGATGGGGAGTATGGGGGGAGAGCTCTGTACTGATGGGGTGTTGGGGGGAGAGCTCTGTACTGAGGGGAGTATTGGGGGGAGAGCTCTGTACTGATGGGGTGTTGGGGGGAGAGCTCTGTACTGAGGGGAGTATTGGGGGGGAGAGCTCTGTACTGAAGGAAGTATTGGGGGGAGAGCTCTGTACTGAGGGAAGTATTGGGGGAGAGCGCTGTACTGATAGGAGTACTGGGGGGAGAGCTCTGTACTCAGGGGAGTATTGGGGGGAGAGAGCTGTACTGAAGGGGGTATTGGGGGAGATCTCTGTACTGAGGGGGGTATTGGGGGGGAGAGTACTGTACTGAGGGGGGTATTGGGGGAGAGCTCTGTACTGAGGGGGTATTGGGGGAGAGCTCTGTACTGAGGGGGTATTGGGGGAGAGCTCTGTACTGAGGGAAGTATTGGGGGAGAGCTCTGTACTGAGGGGGTATTGGGGGAGAGCTCTGTACTGAGGGGGTATTGGGGGGAGAGAGCTGTACTGAA
Source organism: Lithobates sylvaticus (assembly GCA_028564925.1). NCBI lineage: Eukaryota > Metazoa > Chordata > Amphibia > Anura > Ranidae > Lithobates > Lithobates sylvaticus. The sequence goes on from CM053036.1 coordinate 4,071,555, forward strand.
GGGGGTATTGGGGGAGATCTCTGTACTGAGGGGGGTATTGGGGGGAGAGTACTGTACTGAGGGGTGTATTGGGGGAGAGCTCTGTACTGAGGGGGCATTGGGGGAGATCTCTGTACTGAGGGGGGTATCGGGGGTAGAGCTCTGTACTGAGGGGGGTATCGGGGGTAGAGCTCTGTACTGAGGTGGGGAATTGAGGGAGAGCTCTGTACTGAGGGGGGAATTGAGGGAGAGCTCTGTACTGAGGGGGTATTGGGGGTAGAGCTCTGTACTGAGGGGGTATTGGGGGAGAGCTCTGTACTGAGGGGGTATTGGGGGAGAGCTCTGTACTGAGGGGGGTATTGGGGGGAGAGCTCTGTACTGAGGGGGTATTGGGGGTAGAGCTCTGTACTGAGGGGGTATTGGGGGAGAGCTCTGAACTGAGGGGGGTATTGGGGGGAGAGCTCTGTACTGAGGGGGTATTGGGGGGAGAGCTCTGTACTGAGGGGGTATTGGGGGAGAGCTCTGAACTGAGGGGGGTATTGGGGGAGAGCTCTGTACTGAGGGGGGTATTGGGGGGAGAGCTCTGTACTGAGGGGGGTATTGGGGGTAGAGCTCTGCACTGAGGGGGGTATTGGGGGTAGAGCGATGTACTGAGGGGGCTATTGGGGGAGAGCTCTGCACTGAGGGGGGTATTGGGGGAGAGCTCTGTACTGAGGGGGGTATTGGGGAGAGCTCTGTACTGAGGGGGTATTGGGGGTAGAGCTCTGTACTGAGGGGAGTATTGGGGGTAGAGCTCTGTACTGAGGGGGGTATTGGGGGTAGAGCGATGTACTGAGGGGGGTATTGGGGGAGAGCGCTGTACTGAGGGGGGTATTGGGGGAGATCTCTGTACTGAGGGGGGTATTGGGGGAGAGCTCTGTACTGAGGGGGGTATTGGGGGTAGAGCTCTGTACTGAGGGGGGTATTGGGGGTAGAGCTCTGTACTGAGGGGAGTATTGGGGGTAGAGCTCTGTACTGAGGGGAGTATTGGGGAGAGCTCTGTACTGAGGGGGGTATTGGGGGTAGAGCTCTGTACTGGGGAGGAAGATTGGAGGGGGAACTCTGTATTGGGGGGCTTTTGAGGTGGGAGCTTTTTACTAAGGGGAGTATTTGGGGGAGAGAGGGACCTTAGATTGTAGGCTCCTTGAGGGCGGGGACTGATGTAAATTGTCTGTTCTATATAATCATATGTAATAAATACATGGAACCAGCCCATTGGAATCAATGGCTCCCCTGAATACATGCATTAATAAGCCGAGGTATGAGTAGGCCCTTACAGACATTAGAAGAATAGAGGGTCCTTGGTTGGGGTCCAGTCCTCACCACTGACCCCTAATAACAACATATGGAATGGTTGAATGGTTCCGATGATTCTCACCTTCGCCGAGGAGGGAATAATAATCCGACTTGCAGTTGTATTTGGCTTCTGACTGATAAGTTGACGATTCAAACTTCACTTCTGCGAAATCAGCTTCCTTGGGATCTCCGCAGTCCACAGCTGGAGAAGAGGAAGACCAAAAATGAGAAATATTACATTCCGGCTCCTCCGAAGGTTGAGGGAGGTCACAATCTTCTAGTCTATGTGCACTGAGCCGCGCATGCGCATCTCAATGGACCCTTCAGCCCACCCCCAGGAGTTACATCATCCCAGCATGGCCAATCAATAAAACCGAAGACCCCGAACCTGGCAGAAGACTGAGCAAAGGGAGCTCATAGACCTCACATCACTGAAGGGCCGGCAAGAATAGTTCTGCTTTAACCCTTTGTATACCAAGGTACGTTTATAAACATCCTGGTAGCCAAGGGGTTAAAGCAAGTATAAGGCTGCTGCTCCAGTACTGTGCTCGGTATTGATTTTCTCAGCTGTCATGTAAAAGTGATCCGGGCTGTTTGATCACCTTTATGGTACATTAAGAGGCTTGCAAAATGATGGGGCACTCTTCCTCCCACTGACACCAATGATGGGACACTATTCCTCCCACTGACACCAATGATGGGACACTATTCCTCCCACTGACACCAATGATGGGACACTATTCCTCCCACTGACACCAATGATGGGACACTATTCCCCCCACTGACACCCAATGATGGGACACTATTCCTCCCACTGACACCAATGATGGGACACTATTCCTCCCACTGACACCAATGATGGGACACTATTCCTCCCACTGACACCAATGATGGGACACTATTCCCCCCACTGACACCAATGATGGGACACTATTCCCCCACTGACACCAATGATGGGACACTATTCCTCCCACTGACACCAATGATGGGGCACTATTCCTCCCACTGATACCAATGATGGGACACTATTCCCCCCACACTGACACCAATGATGGGACACTATTCCTCCCACTGACACCAATGATGGGGACACTATTCCCCCCACTGACACCAATGATGGGACACTATTCCTCCCCCACTGATACCAATGATGGGACACTATTCCCCCCACTGATACCAATGATGGGACACTATTCCTCCCACTGACATCAATGATGGGACACTATTCCCCCCACTGATACCAATGATGGGACACTATTCCCCCACTGACACCAATGATGGGACACTATTCCTCCCACTGACACCAATGATGGGACACTATTCCTCCACACTGACACCAATGATGGGACACTATTCCTCCAACTGACACCAATGATGGGACACTATTCCTCCCACTGACACCAATGATGGGACACTATTCCTCCTACTGACACCAATGATGGGACACTATTCCTCCCACTGACACCAATGATGGGACACTATTCCTCCCACTGATACCAATGATGGGACACTATTCCCCCCACTGATACCAATGATGGGACACTATTCCTCCCACTGACACCAATGATGGGACACTATTCCCCCCACTGATACCAATGATGGGGCACTATTCCTCCCACTGATACCAATGATGGGGACACTATTCCTCCCACTGACACCAATGATGGGGCACTATTCCTCCCACTGACACCAATGATGGGACACTATTCCTCCCACTGACACCAATGATGGGGCACTATTCCTCCCACTGACACCAATGATGGGGACACCATTCCTCCCACTGATACCAATGATGGGGCACCACTGATCACAGGCGCTGTGTCATTATTACTGACCACCAAGCCTGAGGCTTCATGTTTTCTCACTGTTTCTTGGACATTTTCTACTCCCACTGGCAACAATCCAGCCCTCCTCTGAAGGTGAGTAATACCCCCCTTGTTTATGAGGTTTGGAGACCCCTGGTAAAGGTGTCAATGCCCTAGGTAACATTACCCCTAGTGCCCACGGATGCCCAAAATCCAGCGTGCTCTCATATGTAAATATTGACTTCAGCTAGGAAATCATCACTTGACTCGGCCCTCTGGTAGACCTTTCTATTGGCATATCCTTGTAATGGGCAACTTCTCTGAGTACATGGAGGCGGGGTGTCAGCGAAATTCGGCTGTCCGCAGAGCAAACAGCCAATTTTTCCTGTTTCTAATATAAATACCCATTTCTGTCTTAATGATATAATGCCTTACCTACAGATCTACCATTACCTCCCAAACCCCTTCATCCATGCATTCATCCTTATCTCAGCATAGCATCCATACATCACCTTTCCAGCCTAGCTGCTTCCCATCTAAGTCCCATATAAGAGCCATCACAAGTAAGTATTCTTACAGCCTCATCTCAGCCTGGTCAGTCGGCATCACTGCCCCTGTCCCAGCTCAGTGATCTCCTTTATTTCGAATCCATTCAAAAGCCACACCCTCAAAGGTTTGCCTCCAACAGCTAAACCCCTCCCACAGGAGGTTGTGACCTCATCGCATTCACAAAGGATGTGAATGACCATATAAGGACATACAATACAATGTTTTCCTTCAAAAGAACCAATCACAGAATACATTCAAACAGACTAAGCAGTGATGTCCAAACCGTCTAACTGCTTTCAATGACAACGAACGATATAAAACCATGGCTCAGTGGGCCATAATATTTATATCGTTATGCTAAAGTTCCAGTGTACACAGAGATGTTCGCTTGAAGTTATTAATGCAGTCACCAGGAAGTGGCCAGTCTCCCGGTGAGGCACAAATGAACTTCCTCAAACCAGCAAACACGTCTGTAGTGTCCACAGGAAGATTTCCGCAGCCAATGGTCTTCCGCCAACGTCTTTATGTGCGAATCCGCTCACATGAGCGCATTACAGCAAAACTGACACTGGGGGGCATCTGACAACATGCATTAATACAATTTTCCATAACAGGGGCAAGGTCAGGTTTTGAGTTCCTATAGGTGCAGAGCGACTCAGATTCCAGAAAAACACAGTCTGGCACTTCTGACGTCCGTTCACTTTAAATATTTAGAGCAATGTAAAATATGTGATGCGATGAGCGCTTACGCTGGCATTGCAGGTGGGAGTTGCTCCAGGTTCCATCTGCCTGGCATTTGGCCCGGAACGACGGCGTATTCTTCTACAAAGAGGAGAGAGAGGAGAGGACTCGCGGTAGGAAGCCATCTATAGCTCTGTTGTCTGCGGGATCTTTCCATGGTGGCCACTTACCTCTCCTGTCACAATCTCAAATCCTTCCTCGCACCTGACAGTCACCATGTCTTTAAATATATATTTGTCATTCTGAGGATCCAGAATAGAATTCTCCGTTACCTGATTGGGGCAAGGAATAGCTGTAAAGAGAATAAATAAAAAAAAATTAAAAATTAAATACCTTTTATTATTATTATTATTATTACATTAAAATAATTGAAGGCCAATTACTCAGATTCTCGCAGAAGTCCCATTCTCTTTAAGCCCCGCCTCTACCAATTGGTTAAGCTGCCAGTTTAAAGAGGATGGGGGTTTGAATGGGTGGCACCACAGTGGGAGCGCCATTTCACCCCAATGCTCAATCAGTGTCTCACCATCTGTAGTAAAAGTGAAAAAAAATCGCGCTATCTTTGTAGTTAAAGCTGCTGCTCAAAATGTTGTACTACATTAATCAGAAGTGGAAAAGAGGGGAGCTGCACTAAAAAAATGAAGTAACACACAATTAGTAGTTGAATACAGTGCGCTATACCAAATATAGTGAAATAAATGCAAAAGTGAAGTGACTATTGCCTAGAAGGATTATATAATCCTATAAAGTGTAGCAAAATGGAGTTGCACCCTAGAATTAATAGGAAAAATGCACCATATGCGTGTAAAATTGTAAACACCCTGCTGAGCCTACAGCACCACACTAGAGGCTCCAGGTGCAACAATCAAATAAATAAGTGAGATTTAGCAACCACAAAGTGAAATGTTAAATGCAATAGTGTTACAATGAAATTAATTACAAAAAATGAACACCCTGGCAGTGATAAACGCCCGGCTGAGCGTATAACACCGATATTAGAATCCGCAATGAGGCGTTTCCAACTGAAAGATGTGAGTCCACTCAGCAATACAAAATGTCCCAAATTAAAAAAGTCATATCAAAACAAGAGAAAATCAGTCTTTTATAGGCCTCCTGGTACGGTCCTAAAGACGTGACTTGTACAGCACCACAGAAAGTGAGAAAAAAGACCTCCACCTCAAGACACACTTGTCTTCTTACCAGAGATGGACGGTCCCTTATTACAGGGGACCCGTGTAGGCAGATGGCTCTTAACCCTAGCCAGGGATACACTATACGAGTTCTTTAAAAGGACAATAAGGTGAGCCGGCCGGTCTCGCTTAGACAGCCCGTGGTTTCGGGATTACGTCGTGTTGCGGTGACGTCAAGACGTAGCTCCCCGTGACGACGTCCTATTGGTGACGAAACACGTAGGGAGGAGGAGCTACGTCTTGACGTCACCGCGACACGACGTAATCCCGAAACCACGGGCTGTCTAAGCTGTCTAAGTCTAATCTTTCTGTTGGAAACGCCTAATTGCGGATTCTAATAGCGGTGTTATACGCTCAGCCGGGTGTTTATCACTGCGAGGGTGTTCATTTTTTGTAATTCATTTCATTGTAACACTATTGCATTTAACATTTCACTTTGTGGTTGCTAAATCTCACCATCTGTGCCTGTTGATAGGTCCCAATCTACGGTCACACATTTCAGTCACTTTGTGCCGGTGTCTTGCCGAGAAAGTTTCCCCAGCGGATAAGGACCCCCCTGTACTGCGCGGGCGCTGCGCTTGCGCAGTACAAAGCACAATGAAGCACAACGGAGTTTCCGAAAATAGCCGAAGTCAGGCAGCTGTACACGGCGCCTGCGCACTACATTCTAACCTATGTCCAGGTTCGAGCCCCGCCATCCAAGTGGACATAGAGTTTAGAATAAAAATTTGCCGAGCGCAGCGAGGCCGTGCCCGAAGCGTGGCGAGCGTAACGAGCCAGCGAGGGGCCCTGTTACAGGCGTCGTGCACGGCTCATTCACTGTCTTCTGCTTCGGCTATTTCCGGCGGCTTTGTTCTCCTTCGTACTGCGCAAGCGCAGTACAGGGGGGGTCCTTATCCGCCAAGGGGAACTTTCTCGGCAGAACACCGGCGGCATCAGGACAAGGGTAAGGGGGCGAGTGGGTCGCATGTGCCCTGGGCACTGTGGTATCATGCGAGATGGGGGAGTGGCATCACAAGAAAATTAGAGTGGGAGGGGATTTGTGTTGATAAGGTGAATTTGGGGGGGGGGGAGTAGCATAGGGTAGGAATTGTTCTAGAAGGGCGAATTTGGGGAGCTGTGCTAGGATTGGTGATTTGAGGGGATTTGTGTTGAGAAGGTGGATTTGGGGGGGGGGGAGTAGCATAGGGTAAGAATTGTTCTAGAAGGGCGAATTTGGAGAGCTGTGCTAGGATTGGTGAATTGAGGGGATTTGTGTTGAGAAGGTGGATTTGGGGGGGGGGGGAGTAGCATAGGGTAGAAATTGTTCTAGAAGGGCGAATTTGGGGAGCTGTGCTAGGATTGGTGATTTGAGGGGATTTGTGTTGAGAAGGTGGATTTGGGGGGGGGGGGGAGTAGCATAGGGTAGAAATTGTTCTAGAAGGGCGAATTTGGAGAGCTGTGCTAGGATTGGTGAATTGAGGGGATTTGTGTTGAGAAGGTGAATTGGGGGGGGGGGGGTAGCATAGGGTAAAAATTGTTCTAGAAGGGCGAATTTGGAGAGCTGTGCCAGGATTGATGATTTAAGGGGATTTGTGTTGAGAAGGTAGATTTGGGGGGGGGTAGCATAGGGTAAGAATTGTTCTAGAAGGGCGAATTTGGGGAGCTGTGCTAGGATTGGTGAATTGAGGGGATTTGTGTTGAGAAGGTGAATTGGGGGGGGGGGGGGTAGCATAGGGTAAAAATTGTTCTAGAAGGGCGAATTTGGAGAGCTGTGCTAGGATTGGTGATTTGAGGGGATTTGTGTTGAGAAAGTGAATTTGGGGGGGGGGGGGGGGGTAGCATAGGGTAAGAATTGTTCTAGAAGGGCGAATTTGGGGAGCTGTGCTAGGAGTGGTGATTTGAGGGGGAATTTGTGTTGGGAAGAGGGATGGGGGAAGAGGATGTGTGTTAGGAAAGGGGATTTGGGATGGGGGGGGGGTAATATGGTAATATTAAAAAGTAATATGTTAGAGGGGATTTTTTTTGGGGGGGGGGGGGGGTTGTGCCAGTAGGGGTGCTTGGGTGGCATTTGTGCTAGGAGGGGACATTTGTGGGGGTATTTGTGCTAGGATAGGGGATTGGAGGAGGAGGGGAATTTGTGCTGAAAGTGGGGGGGAATTTGTGCTTGAAGGGGAAATTTGGGGGGTAGGGGATTTGTGCTAGCAGAGGAAAGATTTTTCTTTTTTTGGGGGGGGGGGGGGGTGCTGGGGGCAGGGAGGGGGTCTGAGCTGTGTGCTTAGGGGATAAGCATGCAGATTAGTGTTCAATTCCTTTTGCGGGGAGGGGATTTTCGCTAAAGCTCATACATTTTGGAAGGGGGGGGGGGGGGGGGGGCTATTTGACATGTTTGCCCAGGGCTCTTGATGAACTTGTCCCGGGACTGTCTGTCAATACCTTACAGTCTGAGTTTTGATGTATTATAAGGGATAATGGGCCTCCTGTAATAAATATTACAGATATTATAATCCACATTCTGAAGTACCATTCATTGAAATCTCGTGATGTTATATTCAATAGCCACAATGTCATTTTATATTCAATGGCCATAAAGTTTAAAAAGTCCAAACAGAAAAAGCCTGCACACTTCGGTACAGAAGGGCTCCCTTCATCAGGGCTTCATATGTTAGACTGCCTGGAATCTGAACAAACAGAGATTCTTGAGGATAACATAAAATAACTGTAATTTACACAGGTGTGCAAAGTCCAAAATTAGATATAAAAAAGAAAACAACGACTATTAAAGCCGTTTTACAGACTACTGTCTACAAAAAAATGTTTGCCTTTGTCAGTGACTATCATGCTATATGTAACCTTCTCATAGACACATTGAACCTTACGGACTAATGCCCCGTACACACGGTCGGAAATTCAGGCGGAAAATGTCCGATCGGACCATGTTGTTGGAAAATCCGCCCGTGTGTGGGCTCCATCGGACTTTTTCCATCGAAATTTCCGACGGAAAAAAATTGAGATCCTGCTCTCAAATTTTCCAACAACAAAATCCGATCGGACTTTTTCCGATCGTGTGTAGAGAATTCCGACGGACAAAGTGCCACGCATGCTCAGATCAAATTACGAGACCAAAGCTATTGGCTACTAGCCCCTACTTAGTTCCGTCGTACGCAACGAACGTCACCACGTTCAGAACCATCGGATTTTCCGACAACTTTGTCCGACCGTGTGTATGCAACACTAGTGTCGGACAAAATCCGGCAAGGAAAAAATCCGACAGATTTTATGGTCAGAATTTCCGACCGTGTGTACAGGGGGCATAGACACACTCTTAAACCTTCCCAACTCAATATTGAACCCTACGGACTAAGGCTGGATTCCACAAAAGTTCATGTGCGTGTAAAGGCAGGCGCCCCAATACTTTTGACAATATAGTGTATGTGGTAAAAAAACAATCCAATTTCAAATGGTCCATCTCTTATGCAATAGGCCTATCTGCTGTTGTGAACGTGTTGGATGATTTCCAGTAGTGCTGGTCATCTTTAGTCACTAGAGATCAGACTGTAAACAAACAAGCTGCCCTATCACTCGCTGCGCCACCTGCAATGGTTTATGCGCTATGTACAGCCTAACTTCTACACTGTCCACTGTACTTTGCTACAGTATATGTCTATGCTTTTATATGAAATCCGATGCTTTGATTTATCTATTCATTGGTTAAAGAATGAGGGACGGATCAGGGTCAGAACTAAAGGCTTGGCGGTTATTGTTGTAAAGTATCTGCTATTCAGGATCAGATGGAGCCCCTAAGCAATTGTCACACAGTGTGTAGATTCTATGTTTCCCTAGGGGTAGGCCTGGGTTGCTCTGTAATGCTGAGTTGAAGAAGTGCCTGACCTTTGCATCGTTACTCCACAAGAATGCTTGGATTTTGCTTGGGACTACTGGGACCAGTGGCAAGGCTGCAGACCCAAATGTACTGAATCACCAAGCAAAGGGTATTCCATAAACAGACAATGAGGGAAGTCATAGTCAGATACAGTCCCAATACAGCCAGAAGGGAAATAGAGTCTCAACATAACTAGAAGGTAAATAGAGGACAAACATGCAGAAAGTTCATAATGGTCTCAATATAACCAAAAGGTCAATAGAGGACCAACACACTGAAAGGTTAATATAGCCCCAATACAACCAGATGGCCAATCAGGTCCCAACTCAACCAGAAGGTCAGAAGAGTCTCAACACAATCAGAAGGTCAATACAAACTAAACGCAATCAGAAGATCAACAGAGTCCCAGTACAACCTGAAGGTCAATAGAGAACCAACACACAGAAAGGTCAATAGAGCCCCAATACAATCAGATGGCCAATCAAGTCCCAACTCAACTAGAAGGTCAACTGAGTCTCAAAACAATCAGAAAGTCAATACAATCTCAATGCAATCAGAAGATCAAGAGTCTCAGTACAGTATGAAGGTCAATAGAGTCGCAACACAACCAGAATGTCAATAGAGGACCAACACACTGAAAGGTCAATATAGCCCCAATACAACCAGATGGGCAATCGAGTCTCAACACAATCAGAAGGTCAATAAAACCTCAACGCAATCAGAAGATTAATAGAGTCCCAGTACAACCTGAAGGCCAATAGAGTCTCAACACAACCAAAAGGTCAATAAAGGACCAACACGCAGAAAGGTCAATATAGTCCCAATACATCAGGTAGTCAATAGAGTTCCAACACAACCAGGAGGTCAATAATCTTAATACAACCAGAAGATAAACAGTTTTAACACAATCAGAAGGTTATTAAAATCTCAATGCAAAAAGAAGATCAACAGAGTCCTAGTACAACCTGAAGGTCAATAGAGAACCAACACACAGAAAGGTCAATATAGCCCCAATACAACCAGATGGCCAATCGAGTCCCAACTCAACCAGAAGGTCAACGGAGTCTCAACACAATCAGAAAGTCAATACAATCTCAATGCAATCAGAAGATCAAGAGTCTCAGTACAGTCTGAAGGTCAATAGAGTCGCAACACAACCAGAATGTCAATAGAGGACCAACACACTGAAAGGTCAATATAGCCCCAATACAACCAGATGGCCAATCGAGTCCCAACTCAACCAGAAGGTCAGAAGAGTCTCAACACAATCAGAAGGTCAATACAAACTAAACGCAATCAGAAGATCAATAGAGTCCCAGTACAACCTGAAGGCCAACAGAGTCTCAACACAAACAAAAGGTCAATAGAGGACCAACACGCAGAAAGGTGAATATAGTCCCAATACATCAGGTAGTCAATAGAGTTCCAACACATTCAGGAGGTCAATAATCTTAATACAACCAGAAGATAAAAAGTTTTAACACAATCAGAAGGTTATTAAAATCTCAATGCAAAAAGAAGATCAACAGAGGTCAATAGAGAACCAACACACAGAAAGGTCAATAGAGCCACAATACAACCAGATGGCCAATCAAGTCCCAACTCAACCAGAAGGTCAACTGATGCCGCGTACACACGTGCAGACTTTTCCCAGCGGACTTAGTCCAGCGGACAATCCGCCGGACTTTCCAGCTGGGTCCGCCGGACTTTCCGAGCGTGTGGACTTGCCCACACACGCACGGACTTCTCCGGCGGATAATCCGCCGGCCAAAAGTCCGCGGGACTTTTGAAAATGAACAGACTTGCCCACACACGGAGCAGTCCGGGACTGTGACATTGCAAGGGGGCGGGGTCACCATGTGACATGAGCATGTGACCCTGTCCCCATGTCCCTATATAAGTCCCAGCGCAGCGCGGTTCTGGCATTCCGGGCAGAGACAGCGACGGGTCAACATCGGAAGAAGAAGAAGAACAAGAAGAAGAACAAGAAGCAGAAGGCGCCGGCGGTGCGGAAGACGACGACCGCCGCAAGAACAGAAGAGACCCCCGGAAGACCCCGAAGGCGGATCGAGACCCCCAGACGACGGCGGCGACGACGACGAAGAAGGTAGCCGGCCTCCTCCGCTCGTGAAAGAGCTAGGTAAAAGAGCAGAAGAGAGCGGAGGAGTCCGGCGAGAAGACCCCCAAGACGGAAGAAGACCCCCGGAGCAGTGCAATAAAATATTTTTTTCAAAAGTGTGTGTGTTTTTGTACTTTACATTTTACACCTTAGGTGAATGGGTAGGGGTACATCGTACCCCATACTCATTCACATAGGGTGGGGGGCCGGGATCTATTAAAGGGGGCTCCCAGATTCCGATAAGCCCCCGCCCGCAGACCCCGACAACCAACGGCCAGGGTTGTCGGGAAGAGGCCCTTGTCATCAACATGGGGACAAGGTGCTTTGGGGTGGGGGGGCCGCACGGCCCCCCTTTCCCCAGGGCACCCCCCATGTTGAGGGCACGCAGCCTGGTACGGCTCAGGAGGGGGGGGCGCTCGTTCGTCCCACCCCTTTCCTGGCCTGCCAGGCTGCGTGCTCGGATAAGGGTCTGACATGGATTTGGGGGGAACCCCCACGCCGTTTTTCGGCGTGGGGAGTCCCTTTAAATCCATGCCAGCTTACGGAGCTAGCGCAGCGGCATTTACTGCCTACGCTAGCTACGTAACCTGAAGTCACGTGCTAAATGAACGGACTTGCCGACGAGCGGCAAGTCCGTTCATTTAAAAAGTCCGGCGGACTAGCCTACTAATGGCGGGATTGTCCGCCGGACTGCCAAGTCCAGCGGATAGTTTTAAAACAAAACTTAAAACTTTGGTCCGCCGGACTTTGGTGCCAAAAAGTCCGCCGACGCCCACACACGAGGGGATTGTCCGCTGGACTTGAGTCCAGAGGATAATCCCGCGGGATTGTCCCTTTGTGTGTACGCCGCATGAGTCTCAACACAATCAGAAAGTCAATACAATCTCAATGCAATCAGAAGATCAAAAGAGTCCCAGTACAACCTGAAGGCCAATAGAGTCTCAACACAACCAAAAGGTCAATAGAGGACCAACACGCAGAAAGGTCAATATAGTCCCAATACATCAGGTAGTCAATAGAGTTCCAACACAACCAGGAGGTCAATAATCCTAATGCGGCGTACACACGATCGGAATTTCCGATGGAAACAGTCCGATGGGAGCTTTTCATCGGATTTTCCGACCGTGTGTATGGCCAACGGTCTTTTTCTGTCGGAATTTCCGACGGACTTTGAATTGAGAACCTGTTCTCAATTTTTCCGACGGAAAACCTTTCTATCGGATTTTCCGATCGTGTGTATGCAATTCCGACACGCAAAATTCCGACGCATGCTCGGAAACAATTCGACGCATGCTCGGAAGCATTAAACTTCCCTTTTATAGTGCTGTCGAACGTGTTTTATGCCGCTGTGTTATTGACCGTTGGAATTTGGTGTGATCGTGTGTAGGCAACACAGCTTGAGCGAAATTCCATCGGAATTCCTAAAATCTCAATGCAAATAGAAGATCAACAGAGTCCCAGTACAACCTGAAGGCCAATAGAGTCTCAACACAACCAAAAGGTCAATAGAGGACCAACACGCAGAAAGGTCAATATAGTCCAAATACATCAGGTAGTCAATAGAGTTCCAACACAACCAGGAGGTCAATAATCCTAATACAACCAGAAGGTAAAAAGTTTTAACACAATCAGAAGGTCATTAAAATCTCAATGCAAATAGAAGATCAACAGAGTCCCAGTACAACCTGAAGGTCAATAGAGAACCAACATACAGAAAGGTCAATATAGTCCCAATACAACCAGATGGCCAATACAGTCCCAACACAATCACAAGGTCAATAAAATCTCAACATAATCAGAAGATCAATAGAGTCCCAGTACCACCTGAAGGCCAATAGAGTTGCAACACAACCAGGTGGTCAATTGTCTCAATACAACCAGAAGGTCAACAGAGTCTCCACACAACTAGGAGGTACAGGGGGTCCCCGACTTACGAACACCCGACCTACGAACAACCCCTACTTACGAACGGGGTGCTGCGGGGACCCCCCGCCATTTTTCGTTCTTTTTCGGCGTCTTTCGGCCGTTCTGCGCATGCGCGGCCATACGGAGCTTCGGAAAATGCCGGAAATGTCCGTAATTTGCCGCGCATGCGCAGAACGGCAATAGACGGAACATCGGAAATGTCCGGAAATCTTCGTATTTGTCGGTCTGCGCATGCGCGGCCGACTTACGAACATTTCCGACTTCCGTACAGGCGGTTAGAACCTAACGAGTTCGTAACTCGGGGACCCCCTGTAAATAGAATCCCAACACAACCAGGAGGTCAAGAGATCTCAATGCAACCAGAAGGTCAATAGAGTCTCCACACAACTAGAAGGTCAATAGAATCCTGACACAACCAGGAGGTCAAGAGATCTCAATACAATGAGAAGGTCAATAGGGTCCGAGCACAACCAGAATGTCAAGAACAGGAGAGAAGCAAATTAGAGAATTAACCAAAGTCTTCCCCCAGCACTTTTCTGCTGTTTGTAGAAAGCAACAACATACCTTGCGGAGGCAAAGAGTTCTTAAATATCCACAGCCAAGGCCCATGTACCAACTACAGACGAGGAGAGGATGGGCAGACTAATGCCAGCTAACAGGTAAAAGATTTTAAACTGTAACTGAAACAAAAACGTTAGATTTTAGTTTTTCATACGGTGTGGAAGGGTTGGAAGGATTGGAGCCACTCTTAAATTTTTATTGCTATCCATTTCTCAATTGAAGAGATTCATCACTGTCACCAGGACAGAAATATATGGAAAATCCAACTGGAAAAGGAAATTAAAAGCAGGAAATTTTCCAATCGGCACCCCTGTTTTGGTAATAGCTGTCAGAAATGAGATGGACACCCAATCAATACCAGCACTCCTATATTATAGCTGCATGAGAAGAAGATCAACAGTCCATCTGGATCCACACATAAAAGCCAACCTACATAGAATAGAACAGTATGTTGTACAGGGCCATAGGACATGATTACATCTTATAAATCATGAATAGTAGTAATAAGGGGGAAAACTGTAAAATTTTTGCTGCTATGCTTTATATAATGGGGCCAGAACCCTGGGGTGCCATCTGGGTACTCCCAGTGTGTGCCGCAAGCACTGGACCCAATTTGCCCTGGATCAGTGTTATGAGATGTGGGCAGGCAGTTCGCTAGCACCATAACAACCAATGCCGCTGTCAGGGAAATACCGTACTCCGGCGCCGGGTTCCAAGAATGCGCACGCACGGTAGAACGGCACGGCAAACAGTACAGGTACGCGGGGCAGCGGGTGCGCATGCGCGGGTTCACGGCGCTCGGGTATCTGCTGTAGCTCACCCAGTGCGGCTCACTGCTATGCGCAGCGCTGACAGAAGACGAGTGCGCATGCGCACTCGTCCGGTTACCCCACCTGACCAGTTACCTTCTATTTCCCCTCACTATTGCTGGTTTGTTGTCTCTACTTCCTGAGTCCCTGGCTCCAGTCCTTGTATCCTGTACCCTGTATCCAGTACCTTGTATCCTGTATCTGCCTGATTACCTGTGCCTGACCCGGATCCCTCCTGACCACCGCTGCTGTTACCTGTGTTTGACCCCTGGCTTGCCTCTTGGATATCCTTCTGCCTGATCATCTGTGCTTGACCCTCGGCCTGCCTACTGGACATTCTCTGAGTTACTTACCTGTGTTTGACCCCTGGCTTGCCTCTTGGATATCCTTCTGCTTGATCATCTGTGCTTGACCCTCGGCCTGCCTACTGGACATTCTCTGAGTTACTTACCTGTGTTTGAACCCTGGCTTGCCTCTTGGATATCCTTCTGCCTGATCATCTGTGCTTGACCCTCGGCCTGCCTACTGGACATTCTCTGAGTTACTTACCTGTGTTTGACCCCTGGCTTGCCTCTTGGATATCCTTCTGCCTGATCATCTGTGCTTGACCCTCGGCCTGCCTACTGGACATTCTCTGAGTTACTTATCTGTGTTTGACCCCTGGCTTGCCTTCTGGACACTCTCTTGTTGCTACTGGTATTTGACCCTCTGGCTTGCTCTCTGGATCCCCTTTGGTTGACCTACCTGTGCTTAACCCCCGGCCTGGCTTCCTGGACTTCCAGTTCACGTATGCACCTCAGGATCTCCCTCCAGTGTGTGTTCCGGTGCCTCTACAGCCTCTGCCTCTGTCGCTACTGCACACCACCTGCAACCCACCTGCTGGCAACCCGTGCATCTTTGTGCCCGGTGTCCTCTGTACCCATTCCAGAGGCATCGTGCACCTAGTCGCAAGGGGAGCAGCTCTCAGCATTTCGGCCCGGGTGAGTACCTGTGACAGCCGCTTAAGGGCTAGGACGCACAATGACATTTGTTGCTATGGTGAGGGTGGCCGGCTCGCAAACAACATGGTAACGTATGACTCTGATCCAGGACAGACAAAATGCGTGGGTGCCCCCCAGCATTCCAGAGAAGATATCCTATTTAACGGCGTATAACACACACTTTTTTCCCCTTAAAATCAGGGGAATATTGTGGGTGCGTGTTATACGCCGATCCCCGCCGATCCGCCGCTGATTGTGATCGAAGGAGCGAGCGCTGACGAGTATACTGAGCTAGGCTTGGCTCCTCTCGGCTCCGCTCACAGTCACGCCCAGTCCCGGCCTATGATGGACATAACACAGGGACTGGTCGTGACTGTGAGCGGAGCCGAGAGTAGCCGAGTACCCTCGGCTATGTGTACCTCGGCTGCGCTCGTCTCCTCTCGGGTCTGCTCACAGTCACTGCGAGAAAAGCCAAGAGGAGCCGAGCGCCGCCGAGATACACAGGACATCCGGCTCTGGATCTCGGCTGCGCCATATTTAAACAGGTAGGCTGCAATGATACTGGGCAGGGCTGCAGATGGGGTGCCTGTTATACGCCGATAAATACGGTAGTTGTCTGTTTCCTCCAGACCTCCTCCACTTTTCACACTCTGCTGGGGACAAAATGTAGGGCTCTGATGTGAAAAGGGGATTGTGTGATTGGGTAGATTCTGTGATTTAGGGGGGCTCTGTGATAGGGGGCTCTGTGATGGAGGGAGCTTGTGATGATGGGGGACTCTGGTGTGCTGGTGAGGCTGTGATGTGATAGGGGCCATCTGACATGATGGGGGCCTCTGATGTGAAGGGAGGTAGGGCTGTGATGTAATGAAGGAACCTCTGATGTGAAGGGAGGTAGGGCTGTGATGTAATGAAGGAACCTCTGATGTGAAGAGGGATGGGCTTTGATGTAATGAAGGAACCTCTGATGTGAAGGGAGGTAGGGCTGTGATGTAATGAAGGAACCTCTGATGTGAAGGGAGGTAGGGCTGTGATGTAATGCGGGAACCTCAGATGTGAAGGGAGGTAGGGCTGTGATGTAATGCGGGAACCTCTGATGTGAAGGGAGGTAGGGCTGTGATGTAATGAAGGAACCTCAGATGTGAAGGGAGGTAGGGCTGTGATGTAATGAAGGAACCTCAGATGTGAAGGGAGGTAGGGCTGTGATGTAATGAAGGAACCTCAGATGTGAAGGGAGGTAGGGCAGTGATGTAATGAAGGAACCTCTGATGTGAAGGGAGGTAGGGCTGTGATGTTATGAAGGAACCTCTGATGTGAAGGGAGGTAGGGCTGTGATGTAATGAAGGAACCTCTGATGTGAAGGGAGGTAGGGCTGTGATGTAATGAAGGAACCTCTGATGTGAAGGGAGGTAGGGCTGTGATGTAATGAAGGAACCTCAGATGTGAAGGGAGGTAGGGCTGTGATGTAATGAAGGAACCTCAGATGTGAAGGGAGGTAGGGCTGTGATGTAATGAAGGAACCTCAGATGTGAAGGGAGGTAGGGCTGTGATGTAATGAAGGAACCTCAGATGTGAAGGGAGGTAGGGCTGTGATGTAATGAAGGAACCTCTGATGTGAAGGGAGGTAGGGCTGTGATGTAATGAAGGAACCTCTGATGTGAAGGGAGGTAGGGCTGTGATGTAATGAAGGAACCTCAGATGTGAAGGGAGGTAGGGCTGTGATGTAATGAAGGAACCTCTGATGTGAAGGGAGGTAGGGCTGTGATGTAATGAAGGAACCTCTGATGTGAAGGGAGGTAGGGCTGTGATGTAATGAAGGAACCTCTGATGTGAAGGGAGGTAGGGCTGTGATGTAATGAAGGAACCTCAGATGTGAAGAGGGATGGGCTGTGATGTAATGAAGGAA
Organism: Lithobates sylvaticus; assembly: GCA_028564925.1. NCBI lineage: Eukaryota > Metazoa > Chordata > Amphibia > Anura > Ranidae > Lithobates > Lithobates sylvaticus. Next base: position 4,089,314 of record CM053036.1, read on the forward strand.
CCTCTGATGTGAAGGGAGGTAGGGCTGTGATGTAATGAAGGAACCTCAGATGTGAAGAGGGATGGGCTGTGATGTAATGAAGGAACCTCTGATGTGAAGGGAGGTAGGGCTGTGCTGTAATGAAGGAACCTCTGATATGAAGGGAGGTAGGGCTGTGATGTAATGCGGGAACCTCAGATGTGAAGAGGGATGGGCTTTGATGTAATGAAGGAACCTCTGATGTGAAGGGAGGTAGGGCTGTGATGTAATGAAGGAACCTCTGATGTGAAGGGAGGTAGGGCTGTGATGTAATGGGGGAAACTCAGATATGAAGGGAGGTAGGGCTGTGATGTAATGCGGGAACCTCAGATGTGAAGAGGGATGGGCTTTGATGTAATGAAGGAACCTCTGATGTGAAGGGAGGTAGGGCTGTGATGTAATGGGGGAACCTCAGATATGAAGAGGGATGGGCTTTGATGTAATGCAGGAACCTCAGATGTGAAGAGGGATGGGCTGTGATGTAATGAAGGAACCTCTGATGTGAAGGGAGGTAGGGCTTTGCTGTAATGAAGGAACCTCTGATGTGAAGGGAGGTAGGGCTGTGATGTAATGGGGGAACCTCAGATATGAAGAGGGATGGGCTTTGCTGTAATGAAGGAACCTCTGATGTGAAGAGGGATGGGCTGTGATGTAATGAAGAAACCTCAGATGTGAAGAGGGATGGGCTGTGATGTAATGAAGGAACCTCTGATGTGAAGGGAGGTAGGGCTGTGATGTAATGCGGGAACCTCAGATGTGAATAGGGATGGGCTTTGATGTAATGAAGGAACCTCTGATGTGAAGGGAGGTAGGGCTGTGATGTAATGCGGGAACCTCTGATGTGAAGGGAGGTAGGGCTGTGATGTAATGAAGGAACCTCTGATGTGAAGGGAGGTAGGGCTGTGATGTAATGAAGGAACCTCTGATGTGAAGTGGAGATAGGGCTGTGATGTTATGAAGGAACCTCTGATGTGAAGGGAGGTAGGGCTTTGCTGTAATGAAGGAACCTCTGATGTGAAGGGAGGTAGGGCTGTGATGTAATGCGGGAACCTCTGATGTGAAGGGAGGTAGGGCTTTGATGTAATGAAGGAACCTCTGATGTGAAGGGAGGTAGGGCTGTGATGTAATGCGGGAACCTCTGATGTGAAGGGAGGTAGGGCTGTGATGTAATGAAGGAACCTCTGATGTGAAGGGAGGTAGGGCTGTGATGTAATGAAGGAACCTCTGATGTGAAGTGGAGATAGGGCTGTGATGTTATGAAGGAACCTCTGATGTGAAGGGAGGTAGGGCTGTGATGTAATGAAGGAACCTCTGATGTGAAGGGAGGTAGGGCTGTGATGTAATGAAGGAACCTCTGATGTGAAGGGAGGTAGGGCTGTGATGTAATGAAGGAACCTCTGATGTGAAGGGAGGTAGGGCTGTGATGTAATGAAGGAACCTCTGATGTGAAGGGAGGTAGGGCTGTGATGTAATGAAGGAACCTCTGATGTGAAGGGAGGTAGGGCTTTGATGTAATGAAGGAACCTCTGATGTGAAGGGAGGTAGGGCTGTGATGTAATGAAGGAACCTCTGATGTGAAGGGAGGTAGGGCTTTGATGTAATGAAGGAACCTCTGATGTGAAGGGAGGTAGGGCTGTGATGTAATGAAGGAACCTCAGATGTGAAGAGGGATGGGCTTTGATGTAATGAAGGAACCTCTGATGTGAAGGGAGGTAGGGCTGTGATGTAATGAAGGAACCTCAGATGTGAAGGGAGGTAGGGCTGTGATGTAATGAAGGAACCTCTGATGTGAAGGGAGGTAGGGCTGTGATGTAATGAAGGAACCTCTGATGTGAAGGGAGGTAGGGCAGTGATGTAATGAAGGAACCTCTGATGTGAAGGGAGGTAGGGCTGTGATGTAATGAAGGAACCTCTGATGTGAAGGGAGGTAGGGCTTTGATGTAATGAAGGAACCTCTGATGTGAAGGGAGGTAGGGCTGTGATGTAATGCGGGAACCTCAGATGTGAAGGGAGGTAGGGCTGTGATGTAATGAAGGAACCTCAGATGTGAAGGGAGGTAGGGCTGTGATGTAATGAAGGAACCTCTGATGTGAAGGGAGGTAGGGCTGTGATGTAATGAAGGAACCTCTGATGTGAAGGGAGGTAGGGCTGTGATGTAATGAAGGAACATCTGATGTGAAGCGAGGTAGGGCTGTGATGTAATGAAGGAACCTCTGATGTGAAGGGAGGTAGGGCTGTGATGTAATGGGGGAACCTCAGATGTGAAGGGAGGTAGGGCTGTGATGTAATGAAGGAACCTCTGATGTGAAGGGAGGTAGGGCTGTGATGTAATGAAGGAACCTCAGATGTGAAGAGGGATGGGCTTTGATGTAATGAAGGAACCTCTGATGTGAAGAGAGGTAGGGCTGTGATGTAATGAAGGAACCTCTGATGTGAAGAGAGGTAGGGCTGTGATTTAATGAATGAACCTCTGATGTGAAGAGAGGTAGGGCTGTGATGTAATGAAGTAACCTCTGATGTGAAGGGAGGTAGGGCTGTGATGTAATGAAGGAACCTCTGATGTGAAGGGAGGTAGGGCTGTGATGTAATGAAGGAACATCTGATGTGAAGCGAGGTAGGGCTGTGATGTAATGAAGGAACCTCTGATGTGAAGGGAGGTAGGGCTGTGATGTAATGAAGGAACCTCTGATGTGAAGGGAGGTAGGGCTGTGATGTAATGAAGGAACCTCTGATGTGAAGCGAGGTAGGGCTGTGATGTAATGAAGGAACCTCTGATGTGAAGGGAGGTAGGGCTGTGATGTAATGGGGGAACCTCAGATGTGAAGGGAGGTAGGGCTGTGATGTAATGAAGGAACCTCTGATGTGAAGGGAGGTAGGGCTGTGATGTAATGAAGGAACCTCAGATGTGAAGAGGGATGGGCTTTGATGTAATGAAGGAACCTCTGATGTGAAGAGAGGTAGGGCTGTGATGTAATGAAGGAACCTCTGATGTGAAGAGAGGTAGGGCTGTGATTTAATGAATGAACCTCTGATGTGAAGAGAGGTAGGGCTGTGATGTAATGAAGTAACCTCTGATGTGAAGAGAGGTAGGGCTGTGATGTAATGAAGGAACCTCTGATGTGAATGGAGGTAGGGCTGTGATGTAATGAAGGAACCTCTGATGTGAAGGGAGGTAGGGCTGTGATGTAATGAAGGAACCTCTGATGTGAAGGGAGGTAGGGCTGTGATGTAATGAAGGAACCTCTGATGTGAAGGGAGGTAGGGCTGTGATGTACTGAAGGAACCTCTGATGTGAAGGGAGGTAGGGCTGTGATGTAATGAAGGAACCTCTGATGTGAAGGGAGGTAGGGCTGTGATGTAATGAAGGAACCTCTGATGTGAAGGGAGGTAGGGCTGTGATGTAATGAAGGAACCTCTGATGTGAAGGGAGGTAGGGCTGTGATGTAATGAAGAAACCTCTGATGTGAAGGGAGGTAGGGCTGTGATGTAATGAAGGAACCTCTGATGTGAAGAGGGATGGGCTTTGATGTAATGAAGGAACCTCTGATGTGAAGGGAGGTAGGGCTGTGATGTAATGAAGGAACCTCTGATGTGAAGGGAGGTAGGGCTGTGATGTAATGAAGGAACCTCTCATGTGAAGGGAGGTAGGGCTGTGATGTAATGAAGGAACCTCTGATGTGAAGGGAGGTAGGGCTTTGATGTAATGAAGGAACCTCTGATGTGAAGGGAGGTAGGGCTGTGATGTAATGAAGGAACCTCTGATGTGAATGGAGGTAGGGCTGTGATGTAATGAAGGAACCTCTGATGTGAAGGGAGGTAGGGCTGTGATGTAATGAAGGAACCTCTGATGTGAATGGAGGTAGGGCTGTGATGTAATGAAGGAACCTCTGATGTGAAGGGAGGTAGGGCTGTGATGTAATGAAGGAACCTCTGATGTGAAGGGAGGTAGGGCTGTGATGTAATGAAGGAACCTCTGATGTGAAGGGAGATAGGGCTGTGATGTAATGAAGGAACCTCTGATGTGAAGGGAGGTAGGGCTGTGATGTAATGAAGGAACCTCTGATGTGAAGAGGGATGGGCTTTGATGTAATGAAGGAACCTCTGATGTGAATGGAGGCTTCTGATGTCAAAATAGCTTCATCAAGGTGGTTGTGCGCATTTTCCGAGGCTCAGGTTTCCCATTAATAAAAACTAGCAGCTGAAACATGATTGGTTAATGCAGACAACACAGGCACTTCCTTCAGCCTTTTTCTGTACAATATTTCCTATTAAGTTGCTGTATTAATCCGATATTAACTCACCGTCTTCAGAATAGCGTAACTTCCAGCCTTTGTTGTCCCCGCCGCTGTCTGTTTGGAAAATGATATCCACTTCATAGCTCCCCGTCTCGATGCGGGGAGGGGGGTTTTTCCCACAGAAAGGACCAAGCTTGCGGCCTTTGGCTTTTATCTGAAAGGGGAAATTGAACAAGCGCTGCAGGTAAACTTTTATATTTTTAATGTCATGGGACATGACCTGTTTTCCGAGTGGATGCCCATTTGGTAATCCCCCCTGGACTACCGATATCCTTTATTTTCTGATTGACTCTGAAAGTGAAGTTTGAGAAAATACAGGCCAAGTGTGCCCTGATTCCAGCACCACCCTTCCACCGTGCCCACCATAGGCCCTCCTCTATATTGAAACATAAGAAGAAGCTGCACAATGCTGAATCCTAGACAAGAGGTTGTAAGTCATAGCAAAGGCATGAAACCAGTAGAGAAACTTCCTTTCCAATGGACCTTGTCAATGTCTTCATTATCTTGTGCACAAGACAAGGCTGCGAGAATTGGTCTTTGATGGGAACAAGTGTCAACTTATTGAGGCGCGTGTCCTTTAAACCTAAGTTTTCCACAGGCTAACCTGCAAGTGTTGTAAATTTAAGAAGCAAACAGTATTAAAATACAAAAAAAAAAAAGGAAGTGGCCATATTCAGGACATTTCCAAAATGATGCTGAAGTTTATAGTAAAATGTGCCTTCCCCAGGTTATTCTCCCCCCCTCATGTTAATGGAATTATGAAATAAAACCTTTGAGTTTTCATTACATGCCTTATGTCATGGTCAGGGGTCAGGCTCGGAGGCCACAGGGCCGGTGCTACCACTAGGCAAACTAGGCAGCCGCCTAGGGCGCCATGCTGCCTAGGGGGCGCCGGACACTGGTTTTCCTACTCTCTTCTCTCTGCAGCAAGCAACTAAGTCCCAGCATCAGCAGGCACCCCTCTGTTCACAGATAGTGTCAGAGGCGCAGCGGCGGTGAAGGACTGTGTCTGTGCCCCGACTCCTGAACGAATAGAAGCAAGCAAACATTTGATGGGCACTGGTAGGCTGCATTTGATGGGCACTGGTGAGGCTAAATGTGATGGGCGCTGGTGAGGCTGCATTGATGTGCGCTGGTAGGCTGCATTTGATGGGCGCTGGTAGGCTGCATTTGATGGGCGCTGGTGAGGCTGCATTTGATGGGCGCTGGTGGGCTGCATTGATGGGCGCTGGTAGGCTGCATTGATGGGCGCTGGTAGGTTGCATTGGTGGGCTGCATTTTATGGGTGCTTCGTTAAAAAGGTGGGGTTTACATGGGCAGGGAAAAGGCAGGGCAGGGGTGGAGTCAAGGGGGGCGGCAAAATTAGGTTTCGCCTAGGGTGTCAAAAATCCTTGCACCAGCCCTGGGAGGCCAGTAGCTATAGCAGTAGAGAGGCTCCCACCCACCAGCTGGATAAGTACACAAGCAGGTCACCCCAGCTGCTCACCCAAAGTGCAGAGTCTAAGTACTAACCAATGTTCACTAAAGCTCCTGATAGAGTAGATGGGGTTTTTTTGCGTGATAGTTGCGGTCCTCGGCATTGCGCCACTAGGAGGTGAGCAAGCCAGGGTCCAGTAGCAGATATAGCAGGTTGGGATCAAGCAGAAGCGTAGACAAAGAACAAGCCGAGGGTCAGTAACAAGTGGCAGCGAAGATACGGACGGCAGCAGTGGTGACAAGCGCGAGAGATCGCCTGGAGAGAGCACAATAATCTGGCAATCAGGAAGTGCACAGGTATGGCTTTAATAGGAAGTTCATGGGGGGGAGCAAAGGGTTCAAAGTTCAAGACAAACAGGATTCAAGGCAGGATTATTCAAGGATTGTCCAGCATTCCAGTTGGCTCGCCTATAACAGACATTGCCAAACACAACAGAGTTTGCAGGTTCAGATCTGAGCCCTGATGCCTTATTTAGACCTAGTAGTGACCCATCACTGGTTCTCTGTACTTCTCTAATAAATTCAGGAATATCAATGGATGGTGGAAGGGGCAGGCAGGGTGCTCTACATAGCTTCCTGAAAAACAGGAACCTGTGGTAACACAACCACAGGCCACAGGTGATGCTTAGCAGCAGTGGCATCGCTAGGGGGTGGCTTTCGGGGCTATAGCCCCAAATCTGGGGCCTATAGCCCAGAGTCTCTGCGGGGCTCTCTGAGGGGAGGCTCTCTGGGGAACCTGATGCAAGGGGGAGGCTCTCTGGGGACCCTGATGCAAGGGGGCGGCTCTCTGGGGGACCCTAATGCAAGGGGGAGGCTCTCTGGGGGACCCTGATGCAAGGGGGAGGCTCTCTGGGGACCCTGATGCAAGGTGGAGGCTCTCTGGGGACCCTGATGCAAGGGGGAGGCTCTCCGGGGACCCTGATGCAAGAGGGAGGCTCTCCGGGGACCCTGATGCAAGGGGGAGGCTCTCTGGGGACCCCAATGCAAGGGGGAGGCTCTCTGGGGACCCTGATGCAAGGGGGAGGCTCTCTGGGGACCCTGATGCAAGGGGGAGGCTCTCTGGGGACCCTGATGCAAGGGGGGGAGGCTCTCTGGGGACCATGATGCAAGGGGGAGGCTCTCTGGGGATATACACACACACACACATGTATATTGCTGTATATACATGTGTATGCCCGCCCGAGCATATGACTTTCTTTACTATGCTGCTATGGGCTCAAGCCCCAGATCTTTTGTAGACCTAGCAACGCCCCTGCTTAGCAGCCATGATTGAAAACTGAAATCCAATGAATGAATACAGGAGGGAGGGGGGGGGTTAGGTTAGTGAGGAAAGAGCTGGATGATGCTGGACACTGTGCAATAGTGCAGGTATGACTGGAATTATGATGCCTTTTCGGGAATAAGGTTCCTCAATGATACTCACTGTCAAACTGTCATAAGAACAGCTCCCATCATTTGCCTCCTCAATATCGAAATCTGTTGGCTGGAAGGTAAGGATAACCTGGTACCCGGGCTCGAGCAGCACTTTATATTCACAGAGAGAGTTCTCAGGGTATGGCGAGGGGTATCCAGGGCTGCTAATCTGTCCTCTTAGTTCCGTATACCGACCCCCGCTACAGTTCACTGCAAAATACAAAAACATTCGGCTTGCATCATTTTCTTTCTTCGATTCCTTTATCACCAAAGATCTAAACAGCACAGTATCAGCCTCCCGATTACAACACCAAGTTCCTCTCTTGGTGGCCCTAGATATTACAGTAGCAGCATCCCAAAAGAAACTAGTTCTCTGATCCTTGGAGAGTAGTCACATGAACCCTAATGCCCCGTACACACGGTCGGATATTCCGATGGAAAATCGGATTATGTTGTCGGAAAAAATCTGATGGATTTTGTTGTCGGAATGTCCGACCGTGTGTACAAGGCATAAGAAGCTTAGTAATGAGGTCTCCATGAAATGTCAATCCAGGAGCAGCTTTCCATAGACTCTGCTGGACATTCTTCAGGAATAGAAAATGTTTTGGCCTAACTTTCCATGTAAATCATACAGTTAGAAAAATAAAAAAGGTACCATCATCCGTGTAATATGGAAAAGGATTTTTGGGGGAACCTGGTCCCCAACCAGGGACCTCCAAGAGGGGGGAGCTGTCGGACTATCGCGGTACAATACAATGTGTTAACATGATTCATAAGACAGTGTATATAAAATACAAAGTTTTTATTTATACATAAAGATCAACTTTTCAGTTATAAAAGCAAATGTGTACAAATCGTATTTCAACTAGTTTCGCCATAAAAGCTTCATCAGGAAATACAGTGTTTACATCCTTGTGGATGCATTTTAAGGAAACATGGACACGTCCGACCGAGCCTTCCGTGGCGAATAAACCAAGGTCTTACTCCTCTCCCGGGATGACATACCTCCAAGAACCAGGGTTACCATTACTATTGTCACCCCTACCCAAGGGTATCTAATTTATCTACCTTCTATTCCCTGCACTTGTGAGGATCTGACACCCCAGAGAGCGAGTGTCACTGGAACAAGCTCCCAGTGACTGGATACATTCAGAGACTGTACACGCCAATCCTTTAGCCCACAGATTGACCTGGTGACCCCAACTGGTCCCTCCCCAGTCGCCACGGAAGGCTCGGTCGGACGTGTCCATGTTTCCTTAAAATGCATCCACAAGGATGTAAACACTGTATTTCCTGATGAAGCTTTTATGGCGAAACTAGTTGAAATACGATTTGTACACATTTGCTTTTATAACTGAAAAGTTGATCTTTATGTATAAATAAAAACTTTGTATTTTATATACACTGTCTTATGAATCATGTTAACACATTGTATTGTACCGCGATAGTCCGACAGCTCCCCCCTCTTGGAGGTCCCTGGTTGGGGACCAGGTTCCCCCAAAAATCCTTTTCCATACTTCAGGAATAGTAGACCAAAGATGGTCCAGATAGGCAGTCATCTTCCTTGATCTCCAGGCCTTAACCCAGGCTGTCTTAGACTCTTTCATCCTTGGCTCAGGTGCCTTGTCCTTGGCTTAGGACCTAAGGAACATCCATTTCACACTGACATCCTCTCTAGGCCAAAGCCTGGGTGGGAAAGACCCTTCTAGGAGGTTGTTCCAAATATTTGTTCCCTCGTTTTACCTCATATCATTGGAACAAACCCTTCAGTGATTGACCAAAACAGATAAATATTCATAACACAATACTTTGTTACGTCTCACAATAACTATTGGTGACAACTCAATGGTAACAGACAAAAATAAACAATGTCCTAAACTTAGGAGGAACCCAACAAACGAAGAAACAAACAGAGCTTAGGCTGGTTACAGCCCAGCTGGAGGCAACACTTCATTTGGGTAGGACACTCTAGCCCAGGGCTTCTCAACCAGGAATCCATGGAACCCAGGGGCGGACTGACCATTCGGCCACTCGGGCACTGCCCAAGGGCCCCGGGCCACTAGGGGGCCCCATCAGGGTTACCAGCCTCAGTAAAACCAGGGAGAGTATGTAAAAAAAAAAAACAGATTTTTACATAATGTTTCTGAAATGTCCCTTACCGACATCCTTTTGGTCTAAAAATCCAGAGATTATAGCTGCCCCACCTCTCCAGTACCTTCTCAGCCAATAGAAACATGTCTGTGTATACTTTGTGATCGTATACTGTGTGTGTGTATACTGTGTGGCCCCATAATCTCTGATTGCCTGGGGGCCCCATAATCTCCTATTGCCGGGGGCCCCATGAGTTGTCAGTCCGCCCCTGATGGAACCTTAGGGTTCCTCCAGATCAGGGGTCTCAAACTGGTGGCCCTCCAGCTGTTGCAAAACTACAAGTCCCATCATGCATCTGCCTGTGGGAGCAATGCCTCATGGCACTTGTAGTTTCGCAACAGCTGGAGGGCCGCCAGTTGGAGACTCCTGCTCCAGAGGCTGCTAAGGGGTCCTCACAGAAAAGTCCCCACTGACACCATTGATCTTGTTAGCTATCTTTAACCGCTTCAACACCGGGCCATTTTACACCCTTCCTTACCAGAGCACTTTTTGCGATTCGGCACTGCGTCGTTTTAACTGACAATTAACTGACAATTGCGTTAAATATATAAAAAAACATTTTTTTTTTTTGCCTCAGTTTAGGCCGATACGTATTCTTCTACATATTTTTGGTAAAAAAAAATCGCAATAAGCGTATATTGATCGGTTTGCGCAAAAGTTATAGCGTCTACAAAATAGGGGATAGATTTATTGCATTTTTTTTTTTTTTACTAGCAATGGCGACGATCTGCGACATTGCGGCGGACACTTTGGACACTTTTGACACATTTTTGGGACCATTCACATTTACACAGCGATCGTTGCTATAAAATTGCATTGATTACTGTGTAAATGCGACTGGCAGGGAAGGGGTTAACACTAGGGGGCGCTGCAGGGGTTAATGTATTCCCTAAGGTAGTGATTCTAACTGTAGGGGGAGGGGACTCAAGGGGAGGAGACCGATCATGTGTTCCTCCGTACTGGGATCACATGATCGGTCTCCTCGCCACTGACAGGACCGTGGAGCTGTGTGTTTACACCCCATCATTACACACACAGCTCCACGGTCCCGCACGGTCCCGCACGGTCCCGTTGTTTTAACGGGCAATCGCGAGTGCCCGGCGGACATCGCGGCCGCCGGGCACTCGCACCGGGTCCCGAGCGACGCCGCGGGCGCACGCCCCCCAGGCGGCCGGGAATGGGAGGACGTCATATGACGCCCACCCAGGATGGGAGATCCACCTTGTGGGCGTCATATGACTATGGGCGGGTAGTGAAGGGGTTAAGGGCAGTCATTTTTCCCAATGACCACAGGTGTAAGGAGCATTCTTCACATTGACCATCACACTAATATATCATGAATTGTACTGTGGATATACTGTAGTACTTTTTAGAAGGGGTTCCCTCAACATGGAAAGTTATTTCAAGGGTTCCTTTGTGTTTAAAAAATGTCCCTACATTTGCTATTGGAAACAAAGACAATAAGATCGTCAGGTATGTTGATAAATGAGGCTGAATAAAACCATCTAGTGCCGTATGATGGGCATGTTAGAACCTGAAGCTGGTTTTGTTTCACAACACGACGTCTGGGATTACAGAAACTAAACCCATTTTATACTGCAGATATATCATGGTTAGTCTCGCACTGCCATTCGTACCCATGACGAAGGGTTAGCACAGAGAAACAGTCAAGTTGGTACATGCCCGCTGCTTGGCTCTGGATGGATTTTTAATCTTGTTTAAATAAAAGTGTACATTTTCTGGAGATCATAGAGGCAAGATATAAAACAAAGTCATTTTCCAATCTGCCTTTATTGTTTGGTTTAACCACTTTCAGCCCCGGACCAATTTGCAGCCAAAGGACCAGGGCCCCTTTTTGCGATTCGGCACTGCGTCGCTTTAACTGACAATTGCGCGGTCGTGCGGCGTGGCTCCCAAACAAAATTGACGTCCTTTTTTTCCCACAAATAGAGCTTTCTTTTGGTGGTATTTGATCGCCCCTGCGGTTTTTATTTTTTGCGCTGTAAACCAAAAAGAGCGTCAATTTTGAAAAAAAACGCATTCTTTTTTATTTTTTGCTATAATAAATATCCCCCAAAAATATATAAAAAATTTTTTTTTTCCTCAGTTTAGGCCGATACGTATTCTTCTACATATTTTTGGTAAAAAAAAATCGCAATAAGCGATTATTGATTGGTTTGCGCAGAAGTTATAGCGTTTACAAGATAGGGGATAGTTTTATAGCATTTTTATTAATAATTTTTTTTTTATTAGTAATGGCGGCGATCAGCGATTTTTATTGTGACTGCGACATTATGGCGGACACATCGGACATTTTTGGACACATTTTTGGGACCATTGTCATTTATACAGCAATCGATGCTATTTAAATGCACTGATTCCTGTGTAAATGACACTGGCAGTGAAGGGGTTAACCACTAGGTGGCAGTGTAGGGGTTAAGTGTGCCTAGAGGTGTGTTTCTTACTGTGGGGGGGGGGCGTGGCTGTCAGCTAGTGAATGCTGATCTCTCCTCCAATCACAGGGAGCAGAGATCGGCGTCACTAGTTGCTAGGCAGAACGGGGAGATGCTGTTTATTTCCGCATCTCCCCGTTCAGCCTTCCCGTGAGACGATCGCGGGTGTCCCCGCGGCGATCGAGTCCGCGGGACCCGCGAGCGGCGCGCGCCCGATGGCACGGCGGCATCTTAAAGGGGACGTACATGTACGCCCTTATGCCTGCCAGTGCCATTCTGTCGACGTATATCGTCGTGCGCCGGTCGGAAAGCGGTTAAAGAGCACCTGTCATGGTATATTCATGTGCATTTGTATATTTCTAATGCATTTGTTCGGTTGGATTGTCAAACATACAGCCGTGGCCAAAAGATTTGAAAATGGTACAAATATAAAAGTCTGCTGCCTCAGTTCTTATGATGGCAATTTGCATCTACTACGGAATGTTATGAAGAGCGGTCAGATGAATTGCAAGTAATTGCAAAGACCCTCTTTGCCATGAAAATGAACTTAAAGTGGATGTAAACCCAAATGATGTCATAATGTAGAGAATAAGATTTCCTTTCATTTGAGCCCAGTCTTGCCACACAGATTTACTCCAGCCCTGAGAAATCCTCTTTTATCGTTCAGTTAGAAAGATCTTGACAAAGTGCTGAAAACTCTGTCAAAAACGCCCCCTTGCTGTGAGTGACGGGTGATTTACATATCTCATGCACTAGCCTGAGACAGGCACAGACCACAGATCCACAGACCAGAGTGAAAGAAAATGTATTCTCGAGTGAACAGCAAGAAGAATATAGAGGAGATGTATGTAGTCAGAGCTGGGCAGAGTAGAACGTCCAGTGATCTGATGATTGTTATAGTGCAGTGTGTGTGTCTGAGGTTAACTGATCACAGATAACATTTCTTTCCACCATTGTTATGTGGGGGAGGGGATGAATTTCTCATTTTTTTATAATTACACAGGATGTGCCTGTCTCAGGCTAGTGCACGAGATATGTAAATCACCCGTCACTCACAGCAAGGGGGCGTTTTTGGCAACATTTTCAGCACTTTGTCAAGATATTTCTAACTGAACAACAAAAGAGGATTTCTCAGGGCTGGAGTTCTCTACATTATGACATCAAACAAAAAACATTTTTTGGGGGTTTACATCCACTTTAACCCCATAAAAAAAAAACATTTTCCACTGCATTTGCGAAGAAGGCTTCAGGGCACCCAAGAAAGTCCAGCAAGTGTCAGGATCATCTCCTACAGATGATTCCGTTGTGGGATCGGGGGAAAACCACCAGTGATCAGACTCATTCACATACCAATAAGCAGGCAGGTGAGGTGACACGGGAAGCTGTGACAGTGCATAGTGGTGTCACCCTCCTGGCTATGCAGTGTGGAAGGGAGAGTATTTGTCTATCTAGAGTCTCACTTTAAGGATGGAGCCTTTACCTCCACAGGTGTGCTGGTCGTCGTGCAGGTCATATTCGGGTGGGCAGGAGCAGAAGTAACCTCCAATGTAATTGTTGCAGAAATGGGAGCAGGGATTATTGGAGCGATCTTCACACTCGTCCACATCTGAGAATAAAAGAGAGGGAGAAAAATATAAACACAGAATTTGTCAGGGCCTGGACTTGAACCTGGGACCTCTGCTGTATGTGGCGATGACTCTCGCTGAACTACCTGAGATGCTGGAGAGCACCCCGTCTGATCCATAGGACGACCTCGCCTTGTGCCTCGACTTCTGCTGAACCTTGAACCCTTTGCTCCTCCCATGAACTTCCTGATTTAAACCACGTCTCTGCACTTCCTGTTTTCCGGATTATTGTGCTCTCTCCAGCCAATAGCTTGCACTTGTCTTCCCTGCTGCCGTCCGTATTTTGCTACCACTCGTTATCGAACCCTTGACTTGTTGCTTGGCGACTACTAGACATGTGCACAACAAAAAAATGTGTTTATTTTCGTTTCCGAAAAAAATGTGTTTATTTTCGTTTAGTTTTTTTCGTTTCCGTTGATTCGTAACGATTCGTAAATTCGTAAGTCGTCGGTGTTCGTATTCGTAGCGATTCGTACATTCGTAAGAGTTATTTTTCGTTGATTCGTTTTTTCGTTAGTTTAATTTTCATTTATTCGAAATTCGGACGCATTCGTATTTATTCGTACATTCGTAACATTCGTAACATTCGTAGATTCGTAATCGGAGCATAATTCATAATTTTATGTAATGTGTATGCTGTTATTACATTTTAAGAGACACGGAAAATTACGAATCGAAAAAAAAAGTTACGAATGTACGAATTTTTTCGTTCAATCCATTCGAAGCACGTTAAGCAGCGCCATTGTAAGAGACACGGAAAATTACGAATCGAAAAAAAAAGTTACGAATGTACGAATTTTTTCGTTCAATCCATTCGAAGCACGTTAAGCAGCGCCATTGTAAGAGACACGGAAAATTACGAACCGAAAAAAAAAAAAAAAAGTTACGAATGTACGAATTTTTTTGTTCAATCCATTCGAAGCACGTTAAGCAGCGCCATTGTAAGGGACACAGAAAATTACGAATCGAAAAAAAAAAAAAAGTTACGAATGTACGAATTTTTTCGTTCAATCCATTCGAAGCACGTTAAGCAGCGCCATTGTAAGAGACACGGAAAATTACGAATTGAAAAAAAAAAAAAAAAAAAGTTACGAATGTACGAATTTTTTCGTTCAATCCATTCGAAGCACGTTAAGCAGCACCATTGTAAGAGACACGGAAAATTAGGAATCGAAAAAAAAAAGTTACGAATGTACGAATTTTTTCGTTCAATCCATTCGAAGCACGTTAAGCAGCGCCATTGTAAGAGACACGGAAAATTACGAATCGAAAAAAAAAAAAAAGTTACGAATGTACGAATTTTTTCGTTCAATCCGTTCAAAGCACGTTAAGCAACGCAATTGTAAGAGACACGGAAAATTACGAATCGAAAAAACAAAAAAAAAAGTTACGAATTTACGAATTTTTTCGTTCAATCCATTCGAGGCACGTTAAGCAGCACCATTGTAAGAGACACGGAAAAATTACCAATTCAACAAAAAAAAAAAAGTTACGAATGTACGAATTTTTTCGTACATTTTCGTTGTTCCTGTTTTTGTTTTTCGGATTTTCTTCATTCGTACATTCGTTGTTTCTAATTTGTTTTTTTTCGGATTTTCGTTGTTTTTCGTATTCGTTCGATTTGAACGATTCGTTATTCGTTACAATTTTTAGCGAATCATTCGTTCATTCGTACGAAAACGAACGAACGAAAAAAACGAAAAAAAAAAACGAAAAACGAAAAAAAAAAAAAAAAAAAAACTAATTGCACATGTCTAGCGACTACACTTTTGCCTGATCCCAACCTGCAGCTACTGGTTACCGACCTTTGGCTTGTTTATTGACTACGCTTCTGTTTGATATCTACCTGCTATATCTGCTACTGGACCCCGGCATGCTCACCTCCTGGTGGGGCAATCCTGAGGACCGTGTCCTGGTACTAACATGCAGCAAAATCCATCTCCACCATCAGGGACTCTGGTGAATACCAGTTAGTGCTTAGACTCCGCACCTTTGGGTGGGCCTGTGTCACCCGCCAGGGAGACTGCCTGTGTACCTATCCTGCTGGTCGGGGGTAGTCCGGCTACTGCTATAGCAACTGGTGCTCGAGCCTGACCCCTGATCATGACATATACTAGGATTCACCAAAGCTTCCATCCTTCCCAGAGCAGCATGTGGACAGAATGGACCTGCTGTGGTCCTCACCCTGCAGTGGACATGTGGTACTTTGACCTTCCTTTCTCTCTGCAGCACCCTCTAGCTAGTGTGCTAGGTGTACATAGATTAGTTGTTAGTGTAGGTACATTGGCTTGGCTGAGGGCCAGGCTTGGGTTGTGAACCTGGGCCTGGGTTTAGTGACTCAGGGGCTGGGTGACTCATCTGGCAACTTCCTCCTGGTTTGGAAGTTGGTAGAAACTTCCAGAATGGGAGGGTGGGAGTAAGAAGGGGCTGCCATGCATATTTATGAGGTCCTTGACCAACCCCCAGCAAACAGGGGCTGAAAGGGGGCAGGCTACTTCATAGATAGACACGGGGCAGTCAGGTGGAAAATGGAGATGGAGTGCTGAGGAGGCTGTCAGAGGCCCTTGCAGGGCGACCCCTAGTCTGGGGGGGTGGGTGACCTCGGGTCTAGGGCTTGGGTGCTGGAAGGATCCGTCACAACACACGGAGGAACCCCTTCCTGGATGCACAAGAGCAAGGAGAGAGGACAGCGGGAGCAGGTCAGCACGTCCGGGATATTTCCTGAGAGTCAGCCTGTTGGGCCGGTGAGTGTTTAGTCTGGGACTGTGGAGAGAGTGTCAGTCTGGAGGACTTGGCGGGTTGGGGGTGCTTAAAGAGGTGGTGCTGGGATCAGTGATCACAGAGAGGAACCGCTGGCTAAGTGTCATAGCTGAGTTCTGCAAGCAAGTGTGTGCTAGAGGAAGAGGAGCTGTATATAGGACTGTATATATATCTATATATATATATAGATATATATACCCTGTATTATATATATATACCCAGTGTGATTGTCGGTGATGGCTGTAATATATAAGCCCTACCCCCAAAATAAGCCCTAACCTTTTTCCCCAAAAATAAGCCCTACCCTGAAAATAAGACCTACAGGGACTTTAACTAGGGCTTATTTGGGGGGTAGGGCTTATATTGCAGCCATCACCGACAATCACGCTAGGTCTTATTTTCGGGGAAACAGGGTATATATAAGTATATCCCATAATTTCCAATTCCTCAATAAATCAAAAAAACAAAGTACCGGACTGTTCTCTGACTCTGGAGTCACTGCAAAAATTTGGTGTGCCTGGCTGGGCAGGGTGGGGGATCCCCTTAAGGGGGTGCGCCAAATCTCTTTAGCAAAAGGAAGGGAGAAGGCCACCCTTGGAATGCTATTTTGACAAATTATTCAGCTTCCATTATGCTGTTCTGTATCTGACCTCCTACTAGGTACTATTTTTTTTTTGGTTTTTTTTGCAATCTTGTATTTTCATATGTACTTATTCAGTACATTTGTTTGTTTTTTTCATATATATTTTTTTCATTATAGTGATCAGTTCACATCTACAGTGTTCATTGCCAAAGAATCTCCTGAGGAAGCCTTAACAGGCGAAACATGTAGAGATAACAATTAACACTTATAGTGGTATCTGTTACTGATCATTTCTCATTCAATGATGGATTTTATATTTAAGTAAAATTTATATCTTTCTATATATATTTTTCCTTTTGTTTATGTGTGCGCTTGAAAAGTCCCAAAAATTCTCTTCTTTATATTCTTATTCAAGAGGGATGTGGCGCTTTCAATACAGTTTTTCCTTGAGACTTGCTCTATAATTTTCATTTCTCCTCCTACTAGGTCAGTTACAGCCAAACTTTTGATGGGACCCAAGGGCACTCTCTCTCTCTCTCTCTCTCTCTCTCGCTCTCTCTCTGTGACACCGTCCAATGGCAATGGAGACAGTTGGGTAATGTCTAAATCAGGGATGGGTAGCAGGAGAGCTGTCAGCATAGTCAGTGCACTACTCTAGGATGGAAAAGGACCTGGGGGTCCTAGTAGATGATAGGCTCAGCAATGCCAAGCTGCTGCTAACAAAGCAGACAGAATATTGGCATTAAAAAGGGGATCAACTCCAGAGATAAAAGGATAATTATCTCGCTCTACAAGACTCTGGTCCGGCCGCACCTGGAGTATGCTGTCCAGTTCTGGGCACCAGTCCTCAGGAAGGATGTACTGGAAATGGAGCGACTACAAAGAAGGGCAACAAAGCTAATAAAAGGGTCTGGAGGATATTAGATATGAGGAAAGGTTGTGAGCACTGAACTTATTCTCTCTGGAGAAGAGAAGCTTGAGAGGGGATATGATTTCAATATACAAATACCGTACTGGTGACCCCACAATATACAAATACCGTACTGGTGACCCCACAATAGGGAGAACTTTTTTGCGGAAGGGAGTTCAATAGACACATGCAATTCGTTTAGTTCCTAATTCGTTTTTTAACGAATTTTGACAAATTCGTTAATTCCGAATTTCCAAATTTTTCAATTTCCGAATTTCCGAAATTCCGAATTTCCGAATTTCGAATTAGATTTCCGAATTTCTGAATTTCCGAATTTTCGAATTTCCGAATTTCCGAATTTTCAAATTTCCGAATTTCGTATTTTGGAATTTACGAATTTTGGAATTTCCGAATTTCGTATTTTCGGATTTCTGAATTTTGAATTTCCGAATTTCCAAATTTTCGAATTTCAGAATTTCAGAATTTTAGACTTTCAGAATTTCGTATTTTCGGATTTCCGAATTTTCAAATTTCCGAATTTTCAAATTTCCGAATTTTCAAATTTCCGAATTTCCGTATTTCCGAATTTTTTATTTCCGAATTTTTTATTTTCGTATTTCCAAATTTTGGATTTTCAAATTTTCGAATTTACGAATTCCGAATTTTGGATTTTCGGAATTCCAAAAATTTGAAAAATCGAAAATCTGAAAAGAAGAAAGAAAATCAGTTTAATTCTAAATTATAGCTAACTATTAAATTATAGGTATTGGAATTCCCTTTCAAATTCGTCTGTTACGAGTACGAATTTATCCGAAGTTACGAATTATCTGAAATAAAGAATGCCGCATCTAACCAAATGGAACGATCTATTAGATTGTTACGATCTAATAAAAATAAATAACAATAATAATAATAAAACCTTTTTCCATTTGTTTAGATGCGGCATTTGTTATTTCAGATAATTCGTAAATTCGGATAAATTCGTACTCGTTAATTTAATAGTTAGTTATTAATTAAACAGATTTTCTTTCTTTTTTCAGATTTTCAAATATCGGGATTTTCAAATCTTTGAATTCCCGAATTCCGAAAATCCGAAAGTCTGAAAATTCGGAATTCCGAAAAACCGAAAATCCAAAATTCTTAAATTCGTAAATCCGAAAATCCGAAATTCGGAAATCTGAAAATTCGAGATTTGGAAATCCGAAAATTCGAAATTCGGAAATTCAAAAATTCGGAATTCCGAAGAACCGAAAATCCAAAATTCGGAAGTTCGGAAATCCGAAAATACAAACTTTCAGAAATTCGAAAATATAAAATACGGAAATTCGGAAATTCGGAAATCCGAAAATATGAAAATACGAAATTCTGAAATTCGAAAATTCTGAAATTCTGAGATTCGGAAATCCGAAAATACGAAATTCAGAAATTCGGAAATCCAAAATTCGGAAATCCAAAAATCGGAAATCCGAAATTCGGAAATCCGAAATTTCGAAATTCGGAAATTTCGAAATTCGGAAATTCGAAAATTCGGAAATTGGAAAAACAAAAAATGCGAAATTCGGAAATCCGTAAAAATGGAAATGTGAAAATTCCTGAAATTTCCGAATTCCGAATTTACAAATTTCCAAATTCCCGAATTTTAGATTTTCCGAATTTCCGAAAAAAGGAAAAAAACTAATGAAACGAAAATGAAAATGAACCAATTTTTTGTCAGTGCACATGTCTAGAGTTTAACAAGACTCGTGGCCACTCATTAAAATTAGAAGAAAAGAGGTTTAACATTAAACTATGTAGAGGGTTCTTTACTCTAAGAGCGGCAAGGATGTGGAATTCCTTCCACAGGCGGTGGTCTCAGCGGGGGGCATCGATAGTTTCAAAAAACTGTTAGATAATCACCTGAATGACCGCAACATACAGGGATATACAATGTAATACTGACATATAATCACACACAGAGGTTGAACTTGATGGACTTGTGTCTTTTCAGCCTCATCTACTATGTAATACTATGTAAATGTCTGCATTTAAGCAGAAGTTGAATGGTTCCAGAACTGATTCTTCCATAGTGGCACGTTGGTGACCTTATCTTCCACTAGGTAGAGCACAGGTAAGACAGAGACGTGTCACACATACCGACTGCCATGTAGTAGGCAGAGAATCCCGTGTATCGCTCCTGGTTGGAGAAGTCAGATGTGAAGAGCAGTTTTAGCGTGTTGGAGGGGTAGTAGGTTTCTTTTATGGGGTGTCCTGGGACTCCACCCAAATTGCGTCCACATAACGTGTCCTGCGCGGCATCTCCGATTACTACCTGGACCGGAAAGAGACCCGTTACACCAATCATACAGGTAAAACCTAAACACTCCTCGAAATGACCACTTGTATAAAGATAAACACATCCACAGACAAAGAGAGAGAGAGAGAGAGAAAATCTGTGTACCCCAAAAACCCCAAATACCCTATTGGGATCTTCTCATAGTCTTCCTATGTGCTTAACGGGCAAATCTTTTGCTACAGAATTTAACATATTTATTATTATTATTATTATTAACCACTTGCCGCCCGCCATATAGCAGAATGACGGCGGCAAAGTGGATTCAAAATCCTGACTGGGCGTCATATGACGTCCTCAGGATATTAAGCCGCTGCGCGCCCCCCGGTCTGACACCCCGCAACACCGATCTAGGTAAAGAGTCTCTGACGGAGACTCTACCACGTGATCAGCCGTGTCCAATCACAGCTGATCACGATGTAAATAGGAAGAGCCGGTGATCGGCTTTTCCTCACTCGCGTCTGATAGATGCGAGTAGAGGAGAGCCGATCGGCGGCTCTCCTGACAGGGGGGGGTGTCTGTGCTTATTGTTTATCAGCGCATCCCCCCCTCGGATCCCACCCAGGACCACCATAATGCCGCCCAGGACCACCAGGGACGCCACCACAGTGGACCACCAGGTATGAACCCTCCTAGACCCCCAGGGAAATGCTCATCTGTGCCAAGGCAGCTGCCAATCAATGCCCAGGCAGCTGCCAATCAGTGCCCACTGACAATGCCTACCACTGCCAGTGCCACCAGGGATGCCCATCAGTGCCTCATATCAGTGCCGTGTATGAGTACCCATCAGTGCCACGTATCAATGCCCATCAGTGCCCAGCAGTGCCGCCTATCAGTACCCATCAGTGCCCAGCAGTGCTGCCTATCAGTACCCATCAGTGCCCAGCAGTGCCGCCTATCAGTACCCATCAGTGCCCAGCAGTGCTGCCTATCAGTGCCACCCATAAGTACCCATCTTTTAATCCTTTCAGTTCCCATCAGTGTCGCCTATCAGTGCCCATAAATGCCCATCAGTGCCCATCTGTGCCACCCATGAGTGCCCACCAGTGCCTTCTGTCAATGCCCATCAGTGCTGCATATCAGTGCCACCCATCAGTGCCGCCTACCAGTGCCCATCAGTGCCGCATATCAGAGCCCATCGTTGGTGCCCGTCAGTGCCCGCTCATTGGTGCCACCTCATCGGTGCCGCCTTATCAGTGCCCCTCAGTGCCGCCTTATCAGTGCCCATCAGTGAAAGAGAAAACGTACTTCTTTACAAAATTTTATAACAGAAACAAAACCAAAACTTTTATTTTTTTCAAAATTTCAGTCTTTTTTTATTTGTTTAGCAAAAAATAAAAACCGCAGAGGTGATCAAATACCCCCAAAAGAAAGTGCTATTTGTGGGGTAAAAAATATTACAATTTAATTTGGGTACAGTGTAGCACGACCGCGCAATTGTCATTCAAAGTGCGACAGCGCAGAAAGCTCAAAATTGTCCTGGGCAGGAAGGTGTCTAAGTGCCCCCCGGTATTGAAGGGGTTAATAATAATATGGAATGATTTATATATTTGATACACAAACTATTTTCTTACAAAAGAGAACATTTTTCCATTTAGGGGCAGAATTCCGAGCTCAGTGGGTATCTCCTCACTCAATAACCTCCATATTCATTTGGTGGAGCCCAGGGAACCACCCGGTACTTCCAGGTTTTGGAAGCGTGTATGTGTTTCCTTCTTCCTCCCACAATGATATGCGGAGGCCTAAGCAGCCTATCATCATGCATGAGCATTGTCACATGGGGGGGGGGGTGGGACTTATAACCCTGTGTAAGCTTTGACCCAAAGCCACCAAAGAAGTTCCATAAGTACATTGAAGGGTCTTCTATGAGGCATTGGAGGTGACAAATGAAAGGCAGTGAGGGAGCAGCTAAGCCATAGAGTAAACCAAATTTTCAAAAAATTTTGCCAAAATTTTGATGAAATTTCATATTTTTCTGTTAGCACGTGTACACTGCTGCATTGAGGAGACAAATGGGAGGCAGTGAGGGGACATCTATACCAGCCTTTCTCAACGTTTTCAACACAGAGGAACCCTTGAAATAGTTCTCAGGTCTCGAGGAACCCCCTGCTAAAAATTTGAAATCTGCAACTCGTGATACATTAGTGTGATGGTCAGTGGGAAGAACGGTCCTTACACTTGTGGTCATTGGGAAGAACGGTCCTTACACTTGTGGTCATTGGGAAGAATGGTCCTTACTAGACATGTGCAATTTGTTTAGTTCCTAATTCGGTTTTTAACGAATTTTGACAAAATCATTAATTCAGAATTTCCGAATTTCAAAATTTCCGAAATTTCCGAAATTCAGAATTTCCGAAATTCCGAATTTCCGAAATTCCGAATTTCCGAAATTCCGAATTTCCGAAATTCCGAATTTCCGAAATTCAGGATTTCCGAATTTCCGAAATTCAGAATTTCCGAATTTCGAATTTTCGTATTTCCGAATTTCCGAATTTTAGAATTTCCGAATTTTAGAATTTCCGAATTTTGTATTTTCGGATTTCCGAATTTTCGAATTTCGAATTTTCGTATTTTCCGAATTTTCGAATTTCCGAATTTCGTATTTCCGGATTTCCGAAAATTCGGAAATCCGAAAATTCGGAAGTCCGAAAATACGAAATTCGGAAATTCGAAAATTCGAAAATTCAAAATTCGGAAATCCGAAATTCGGAAATCCGAAAATTCGGAAATCCGAAAATTAGGAAATTAGAAAATTCGTAAATTAGAAAATTCGGAAATTAGAAAATTCGAAATTCGGAAATTCAGAAATCCAAAAATTCAAAATTCGGAGATTCGGAAATCCAGAAATACGAAATTGGGAAATCTGAAAAATAGAAATGTGAAAATTCCCAAAATCTCCGAATTGCAAATTTCCGAATTTTCGATTTTCCGAAAAAAGCAAAAAAACGAATGAAACAAAAATGAACAAATTTTTTGTCCTTACACTTGTGGTCAGTGGGAAGAATGGTCCTTACACTTGTGGTCAGTGGGAAGAATGGTCCTTACACTTGTGGTCATTGGGAAGAATGGTCCTTACACTTGTGGTCATTGGGAAGAATGGTCCTTACACTTGTGGTCAGTGGGAAGAATGGTCCTTACACTTGTGGTCAGTGGGAAGAATGGTCCTTACACTTGTGGTCATTGGGAAGAATGGTCCTTACACTTGTGGTCATTGGGAAGAATGGTCCTTAAACTTGTGGTCATTGGGAAGAATGGTCCTTAAACTTGTGGTCATTGGGAAGAATGGTCCTTACACTTGTGGTCAGTGGGAAGAATGGTCCTTACACTTGTGGTCATTGGGAAGAATGGTCCTTACACTTGTGGTCATTGGGAAGAATGGTCCTTACACTTGTGGTCATTGGGAAGAATGGCCCTTACACTTGTGGTCAGTGGGAAGAATGGTCCTTACACTTGTGGTCAGTGGGAAGAATGGTCCTTACACTTGTGGTCATTGGGAAGAATGGTCCTTACACTTGTGGTCATTGGGAAGAATGGTCCTTACACTTGTGGTCATTGGGAAGAATGGTCCTTACACTTGTGGTCATTGGGAGGAATGATCCTTACACTTGTGGTCATTGGGAAGAATGGTCCTTACACTTGTGGTCATTGGGAAGAATGGTCCTTACACTTGTGGTCATTGGGAAGAATGGTCCTTACACTTGTGGTCAGTGGGAAGAATGGTCCTTACACTTGTGGTCAGTGGGAAGAATGGTCCTTACACTTGTGGTCATTGGGAAAAATGGTCCTTACACTTGTGGTCATTGGGAAGAATGGTACTTACACTTGTGGTCATTGGGAAGAATGGTCCTTACACTTGTGGTCATTGGGAAGAATGGCCCTTACACTTGTGGTCATTGGGAAGAATGGTCCTTACACTTGTGGTCATTGGGAAGAATGGTCCTTACACTTGTGGTCATTGGGAAGAATGGTCCTTACACTTGTGGTCAGTGGGAAGAATGGCCCTTACACTTGTGGTCATTGGGAAGAATGGTCCTTACACTTGTGGTCAGTGGGAAGAATGGTCCTTACACTTGTGGTCAGTGGGAAGAATGGTCCTTACACTTGTGGTCAGTGGGAAGAATGGTCCTTACACTTGTGGTCAGTGGGAAGAATGGCCCTTACACTTGTGGTCAGTGGGAAGAATGGTCCTTACACTTGTGGTCATTGGGAAGAATGGTCCTTACACTTGTGGTCATTGGGAAGAATGGTCCTTACACTTGTGGTCATTGGGAAGAATGGTCCTTACACTTATGGTCATTGGGAAGAATGGTCCTTACACTTGTGGTCAGTGGGAAGAATGGTCCTTACACTTGTGGTCAGTGGGAAGAATGGTCCTTACACTTGTGGTCATTGAGAAGAATGGTCCTTACACTTGTGGTCAGTGGGAAGAATGGTCCTTACACTTGTGGTCATTGGGAAGAATGGTCCTTACACTTGTGGTCAGTGGGAAGAATGGCCCTTACACTTGTGGTCAGTGGGAAGAATGGTCCTTACACTTGTGGTCATTGGGAAGAATGGTCCTTACACTTGTGGTCATTGGGAAGAATGGTCCTTACACTTGTGGTCATTGGGAAGAATGGTCCTTACACTTGTGGTCATTGGGAAGAATGGTCCTTACACTTGTGGTCAGTGAGAAGAATGGTCCTTACACTTGTGGTCAGTGGGAAGAATGGTCCTTACACTTGTGGTCATTGGGAAGAATGGTCCTTACACTTGTGGTCAGTTGGAAGAATGGTCCTTACACTTGTGGTCATTGGGAAGAATGGTCCTTACACTTGTGGTCATTGGGAAGAATGGTCCTTACACTTGTGGTCATTGGGAAGAATGGTCCTTACACTTGTGGTCATTGGGAAGAATGGTCCTTACACTTGTGGTCAGTGGGAAGAATGGTCCTTACACTTGTGGTCAGTGGGAAGAATGGTCCTTACACTTGTGGTCATTGGGAAGAATGGTCCTTACACTTGTGGTCATTGGGAAGAATGGTCCTTACACTTGTGGTCAGTGGGAAGAATGGTCCTTACACTTGTGGTCATTGGGAAAAATGGTCCTTACACTTGTGGTCATTGGGAAGAATGGTCCTTACACTTGTGGTCAGTGGGAAGAATGGTCCTTACACTTGTGGTCAGTGGGAAGAATGGTCCTTACACTTGTGGTCAGTGGGAAGAATGGTCCTTACACTTGTGGTCAGTGGGAAGAATGGTCCTTACACTTGTGGTCATTGGGAAGAATGGTCCTTACACTTGTGGTCATTGGGAAGAATGGTCCTTACACTTGTGGTCAGTGGGAAGAATGGTCCTTACACTTGTGGTCAGTGGGAAGAATGGTCCTTACACTTGTGGTCAGTGGGAAGAATGGTCCTTACACTTGTGGTCAGTGGGAAGAATGGTCCTTACACTTGTGGTCAGTGGGAAGAATGGTCCTTACACTTGTGGTCATTGGGAAGAATGGTCCTTACACTTGTGGTCATTGGGAAGAATGGTCCTTACACTTGTGGTCAGTGGGAAGAATGGTCCTTACACTTGTGGTCAGTGGGAAGAATGGTCCTTACACTTGTGGTCAGTGGGAAGAATGGTCCTTACACTTGTGGTCATTGGGAAGAATGGTCCTTACACTTGTGGTCAGTGGGAAGAATGGTCCTTACACTTGTGGTCAGTGGGAAGAATGGTCCTTACACTTGTGGTCAGTGGGAAGAATGGTCCTTACACTTGTGGTCATTGGGAAAAATGGTCCTTACACTTGTGGTCATTGGGAAGAATGGTCCTTACACTTGTGGTCAGTGGGAAGAATGGTCCTTACACTTGTGGTCAGTGGGAAGAATGGTCCTTACACTTGTGGTCAGTGGGAAGAATGGTCCTTACACTTGTGGTCAGTGGGAAGGATGGTCCTTACACTTGTGGTCATTGGGAAGAATGGTCCTTACACTTGTGGTCAGTGGGAAGAATGGTCCTTACACTTGTGGTCAGTGGGAAGAATGGTCCTTACACTTGTGGTCAGTGGGAAGAATTACCCCTACAACCTCTGGTTGAGAATCACTGATCTATACAGTAAACTGAATTGTAAAAAATATTGGCAAAATTTGGTAGATTTTGGTGAAGGTTCATAATCTTTTTCTGTTAGCAGGTTCCTTGTTAGTCCACGATTGAGGTGACAAATGGGAGGCAGCGAGGGAGCAGCCGTACCGAAAATCTCATTTAAAAAAACAATTTTGGACAAAATTTGGTAGATTCCGGCGAAGTCTCGTCATCTTTTTCTGTTAGCGGGTTCTTTGTTAGCACATGTGCACTACAGAAGAGCCTCATTGGCTCCTAGTACTCCCCCTCCCCCTTCCCTGTTGGAGGGCTGCTGATTATAGGAGGAAGATATCCAAACAGATTCAGGTACTTATACTGGCTTCATTTAAAGGATGCATGCAATGGTTTTATATTGAATACATAACTACGGTACATATTTTCATATCTGCCTCAAGTTTTATTGTAAGGCAAGCGGTGAACACTTTGCTGTGGTAAACCAAGGGACTCCGAACAAAGGGCCGGTCCTTACTGTCCTTCAGACTTTAGTGGGCCAGACTGTGGCCAGTGGTAATAGAAAATGTCCTGGTGTCCAGTGGGAGTAAACAATACCTTATCATTGGTATCAGTGGAAGCAATAGTGCCCCATCATTGGTATCAGTGGGAGGAATAGTGCCCCATCATTGGTATCAGTAGGAGGAATAGTGCCCCATCATTGGTATCAGTAGGAGGAATAGTGCCCCATCATTGGTATCAGTAGGAGGAATAGTGCCCCATCATTGGTGTCAGTGGGAGGAATAGTGCCCCATCATTGGTGTCAGTGGGAGGAATAGTGCCCCATCATTGTTATTAGTGGGGGGAATAGTGCCCCATCATTGGTGTCAGTGGGAGGAATAGTGCCCCATCCTTGGTGTCAGTGGGAGGAATAGTGCCCCATCATTGGTGTCAGTGGGAGGAATAGTGTCCCATCATTGGTATCAGTAGGAGGAATAGTGCCCCATCATTGGTATCAGTAGGAGGAATAGTGCCCCATCATTGGTGTCAGTGGGAGGAATAGTGCCCCATCATTGGGTGTCAGTGGGAGGAATAGTGCCCCATCATTGTTATTAGTGGGGGGGAATAGTGCCCCATCATTGGTGTCAGTGGGAGGAATAGTGCCCCATCCTTGGTGTCAGTGGGAGGAATAGTGCCCCATCATTGGTGTCAGTGGGAGGAATAGTGTCCCATTATTGGTGTCAGTGGGAGGAATAGTGTCCCATTATTGGTGTCAGTGGGAGGCAGTGCCGATCCTGACCTCCCTGGGGCCCTAAGCAAAATTCTGCTAAGGGGCCCTCTACCTGACCCGTGATGCCATATGCATAGGTCCCCAGAGAGCCTCCCCTTACATCAGGATCCCCAGAGAGCCTTCCTTAAATCCTCACCGCACCAATCATTGCAGCCTCACCGTGTTAATAATTGCCACCTCACTGTGCCCATCATTGCAGCCTTACTGTGCCCATCACTGCCGCCTCACCGTGCCCATCACTGCCACCTCACCATGCCAATCATTGCAGCCTTACTGTGCCGATCATCATTGCAGCCTAATGGTGCCCATCATTGCAGTCTTACTGTGGCTATTAATGTAGCCTCACCAGTCAGTGCCAGTGGATTACGCACAGCAGGCATCTCCCGCTGTGTCACGGAGCTCAATGTGAAATGTTATGCCACGCTATGACAAAAGTCCCGCCCTCCTCCTAGACCAGCTTGTGTGATAGACAGAACACTGTATCTATCACACGAGCTGGTCTAGGAGGAGGGCGCGATCTTTGTCACAGCGCAGCCGAAAGTTTCAGTCAGCTCTGAGACACAGCGGTCTCCCGTCTCCCGCTGTGTGACAAGAGGGGGAGGAGGAGATTGGAGCTCCGGAAACAGAGCCGATCCACCCTTGGGGGCCCCCCCACAGCGGCGGGGCCCTACGCATCTTGCATAGTGAGTGTATAGGGCGGATCGGCTCTGGTGGGAGGAATAGTGTCCCATCATTGGTGTCAGTGGGAGGAATAGTGTCCCATCATTGGTGTCAGTGGGAGGAATAGTGTCCCATCATTGGTGTCAGTGGGAGGAATAGTGTCCCATCATTGGTATCAGTGGGAGGAATAGTGTCCCATCATTGGTGTCAGTGGGAGGAATAGTGTCCCATCATTGGTATCAGTGGGAGGAATAGTGTCCCATCATTGGTGTCATTGGGAGGAATAGTGTCCCATCATTGGTGTCAGTGGGAGGAATAGTGTCCCATCATTGGTATCAGTGGGAGGAATAGTGTCCCATCATTGGTATTAGTGGGGGGAATAGTGTCCCATCATTGGTGTCATTGGGAGGAATAGTGTCCCATCATTGGTGTCAGTGGGAGGAATAGTGTCCCATCATTGGTATCAGTGGGAGGAATAGTGTCCCATCATTGGTGTCAGTGGGGAGGAATAGTGTCCCATCATTGGTGTCAGTGGGAGGAATAGTGTCCCATCATTGGTGTCATTGGGAGGAATAGTGCCCCATTGTTGGTGTCAGTGGATTGAAAAGGGCCCCAAGGGCCGGACAAAGGCAAGCATAGGGCTGCAGTTTGGAGACCTCTGGGCTAAACTATGTTACTTCCTGTCTGGAGTTCCTCTTTAAATCTGTAGGCCTAGAAATGTCTTGCACTGTTTACCTTCAGGGAGTCATACTCGCACCCATCCGAGGGCTCCATGTCCAGGTGAATGAAGTAGAGTCGGATGCCGTAGCCCTCAGGCACCTGCACATCCCAGGATTCCTTGGCGTTATCGGGGTAACCTTGTGGGTAATTGGGAGATGTGATCTCCCCAAACATAGGGGGTGAATCGGCACCGACACACCCCAGGAGAGCGAGGAGCAGCCACCTGCAAAAATAAAAATCAGTCCGAATTATCAAAGGATCTGAAATGTAGACAATGTGAACAATAGAAAAATTCGTTTATTTTCGTTTCGTTTCTTTCGTTTCCGTTGATTCGTAACGATTCGTATTTTCGTAAGAGTTATTTTTTCGTTGATTCGTTTTTCCGTTAGTTTAATTTTCGTTTATTCGAAATTCGGACGCATTCGTATTTTCGTAGATTTAGTTACATTTGTACTTTCGTGAGATTGATTTATTCGTACTTTCGTAACATTGTTTTCGTAGATTCGTAATCGGAGCATAATTCATAATGTTATGTAATGTGTATGCTATTATTACATTGTAACCACTTTCAGCCCCGGACCAATTTGCAGCCAAAGGACCAGGCCCCTTTTTGCGATTCGGCACTGCGTCGCTTTAACTGACAATTGCGCGGTCGTGCAACGTGGCTCCCAAACAAAATTGACGTCCTTTTTTTCCCACAAATTTCTTTTGGTGGTATTTGATGCGGTTTATATTTTTTGCGCTATAAACAAAAAAGAGCGACAATTTTGAAAAAAAAACGCATAATTTTTTATTTTTTGCTATAATAAATATCCCCCAAAAATATATAAAAAAACATTTTTTTTCCTCAGTTTAGGCCGATACGTATTCTTCTACATATTTTTGGTAAAAAAAAAATCGCAATAAGCGATTATTGATTGGTTTGCGCAGAAGTTATAGCGTTTACAAAATAGGGGATAGTTTTATAGCATTTTTATTTAATAATTTTTTTTATTAGTAATGGCGGCGATCAGCGATTTTTATTGTGACTGCGACATTATGGCGGACACTCCGGATATTTTTGACACATTTTTGGGACCATTGTCATTTATACAGCAATCAGTGCTATTTAAATGCATTGATTCCTGTATAAATGACACTGGCAGTAAAGGGGTTAACCACAAGGGGGCAGTGTAGGGGTTAAGTATGCCTAGGGGTGTGTTTCTTACTGTGGGGGGGGGGGGGGCGTGGCTGTCAGCTAGTGAATGCTGATCTCTGCTCCAATCACAGGGAGCAGAGATCGGCGTCACTAGTTGCTAGGCAGAACGGGGAGATGCTGTCTATTTCCGCATCTCCCCGTTCTGCCTTCCCATGAGACGATCGCGGGTGTCCCCACGGCGATCGAGTCCGCGGGACGCGCGACCGGCCTCACGGGGGGTCCCGACCGGCGCGGGAGCGCGCCACTCCCGGCGCACTCCTGATGGCACGGACGGCATTAAGGAGGGACTTATATATACGCCCTCCTGCCTGTCGGTGCCATTCTGCTGACGTATATCGTCGTGCGCCGGTCGGGAACCGGCTAGACATATGCCTCGTACACACGATCGGAGCCCTGAACTTATTCTCTCTGGATAAGAGACTCTTGAGATAAGGGGATATGATTTCAATGCACAAATACCGGACTGGTGACCCCACAATAGGGAGAAAACTTTTTCGTGGAAGGGAGTTTAACAAGACACGTGGCCACTCATTAAAATGAGAAGAAAAGAGGTTTAACCTCAAACTACGTAGAGGGTTCTTTACTGTAAGAGCGGCAAGGATGTGGAATTCCCTTCCACAGGCGGTGGTCTCAGCGGGGGGCATCGATAGTTTCAAGAAACTATTAGATAATCACCTGAACGACCGCAACATACAGGGAAATACAATGTAATACTGACATATAATCACACACAGAGGTTGGACTTGATGGACACTTTTTCAACCTCACCTACTATGTATGATATGCACCTTATTTCTCACATTTCCTCCATGAGATAAAAAAAATAAAAAGATTCTTCTTAGAATTTTTTGGAGGTATAGACTACCAAATGTTATGAAGATAAAATAGAGAAAAAACTGAGTTCAGGGCTCAGGAGTGCGCTACATAAAGAGTGCAGGGCTCAGGAGTGCGCTACATAAAGAGTGCAGGGCTCAGGAGTGCGCTACATAAAGAATGCAGGGCTCAGGAGTGCGCTACATAAAGAGTGCAGGGCTCAGGAGTGTGCTACATAAAGAGTGCAGGGCTCAGTAGTGCGCTACATAAAGAGAGCAGGGCTCAGGAGTGCGCTACATAAAGAGTGCAGGGCTCAAAAGTGCGCTACATAAAGAGTGCAGGGCTCAGGAGTGCGCTACATAAAGAGTGCAGGGCTCAGGAGTGCGCTACATAAAGAGCAGGGCTCAGGAGTGCGCTACATAAAGAATGCAGGGCTCAGGAGTGCGCTACATAAAGAATGCAGGGCTCAGGAGTGCGCTACATAAAGAGAGCAGGGCTCAGGAGTGCGCTACATAAGAGTGCAGGGCTCAGGAGTGCGCTACATAAAGAGTGCAGGGCTCAGGAGTGTGTTACATAAAGAATGCAGGGCTCAGTAGTGCGCTACATAAAGAGTGCAGGGCTCAGGAGTGCGCTACATAAAGAGTGCAGGGCTCAGGAGTGCGCTACATAAGAGTGCAGGGCTCAGGAGTGCGCTACATAAAGAGTGAAGGTCTCAGGAGTGCGCTACATAAAGAGTGCAGGGCTCAGGAGTGCGCTACATAAGAGTGCAGGGCTCAGGAGTGCGCTACATAAAGAGTGCAGGGCTCAGGAGTGCGCTACATAAAGAGCAGGGCTCAGGAGTGCGCTACATAAAGAGCAGGGCTCAGGAGTGCGCTACATAAAGAATGCAGGGCTCAGGAGTGCGCTACATAAAGAATGCAGGGCTCAGGAGTGCGCTACATAAAGAGAGCAGGGCTCAGGAGTGTGCTACATAAAGAGTGCAGGGCTCAGTAGTGCGATACATAAGAGTGCAGGGCTCAGTAGTGCGATACATAAGAGTGCAGGGCTCAGGAGTGCGCTACATAAAGAGTGCAGGGCTCAGGAGTGTGTTACATAAAGAATGCAGGGCTCAGTAGTGCGCTACATAAAGAGTGCAGGGCTCAGGAGTGCGCTACATAAAGAGTGCAGGGCTCAGTAGTGCGCTACATAAGAGTGCAGGGCTCAGGAGTGCGCTACATAAAGAGTGCAGGGCTCAGGAGTGCGCTACATAAAGAGTGCAGGGCTCAGTAGTGCGCTACATAAAGAGAGCAGGGCTCAGCAGTGCGCTACATAAAGAGAGCAGGGCTCAGGAGTGTGCTACATAAAGAATGCAGGGCTCAGGAGTGCGCTACATAAAGAGTGCAGGGCTCAGGAGTGCGCTACATAAAGAGTGCAGGGCTCAGTAGTGAGCTGCATAAAGAGTGCAGGGCTCAGGAGTGCGCTACATAAAGAGTGCAGGGCTCAGGAGTGCGCTACATAAAGAGTGCAGGGCTCAGTAGTGCGCTACATAAAGAGAGCAGGGCTCAGGAGTGCGCTACATAAAGAGTGTAGGGCTCAGAAGTGCGCTACATAAAGAGGGCAGGGCTCAGGAGTGTGTTACATAAAGAATGCAGGGCTCAGTAGTGCGCTACATAAAGAGTGCAGGGCTCAGGAGTGTGCTACATAAAGAATGCAGGGCTCAGCTGTGCCCAATTATGCTGCCTCCCCAGTGCCCAGCAATGCAGCCTCACCAGTGCCCAGAAATGCAGCCTCACCTGTGCCGGTGATCAGAGAGAAGAGAGGAAGAGGAGAGCCGGCCGGATCATCACGCAAATCGGCATCACCTGCTGTGACAGCTTTAATTTGAATCGCCGGGTGCCCGCCGTCACACAAGTCCCGCCTCCTGGATCTGCTCCCACCTATGATAGACAGCACACGTCCCGGCATTGGACAAGTGTGCTGTCTATCGAACCAGGAGGCAGGACTTGTGTGACGGCGGGCACCCAGCCATTTTAATTAAAGCTATCACAGCGGGCAACGCCAACCTGACACCCCACAGTGTGTGGCACCCGGGGCGGACCGCCCCCCCTCTGCCTCAGCACAAGCCCAAGATCGGCCCTTCACCTGGCGCCGCCCTTGCAATCCGGGGACATATCCGGAAACCGGGGACGTCTCGTTACCGTGCTATTAGGAATATCTCACCAAAAATGACATTTATGTTGCAGGGGATGCCTGAAACCTGACTTGTATCTTAGTGCAGACTTCTGGGAAAATCAGTGAGCCAATCACACAAGCAGGAAATAGAGTAAGGGCCTGTTCACACCCGAGCATCACATTCAAAATGAATAATCCTCCTAATGCAACACATGTAAACGTCATGCGTTTACATGCATTCAAGTAAGAGGTTTATTCGTTTTTGATGGAACGCAATGCACCAAAGACGCAGTTTTTTGCGCAATTGCATACATATTTTTTTTAATGCAAGGTGCCGCAGCTCTCAGATCATTGGGTTGCTATTGAAACTGCAGTACATGCAGCGCTGTGTGTTTACAGTAATGCGTGACGAAACGCGCTTTTTACATCACATTACCGCAATGCGCAGGTGAGAACGGCCTCCAAGTCACTATTCCAGCATTTGGCTCTATTCACACCAATGCGTTTCTTTCATGCTTTTTGCCGATCGGCTCTCCTCTATGGGCGTCTGACAGACGCGAGAGAGGAAAAGACGATCAGCGGCTCCTCCTGTTTAAGTCGTGATCAGCCGTGATTGGACCCGGCTGATCACGTGGTAGTTTTACGCACCCGTACCACTTTGCCGACGTATATCAGCGTGAGCTGGTCGGCAAGTGGCAGACGCGAGTAGAGGAGAGACGAACAGCTGCTCTCCTGACATCCCCCCCAAGGATGCCCACACTGGACCACCAGGGTCACCACCACTAGTCACCACCAAGTATGCCACCCATGGCCACCAGGGATGCAAATCAGTGCCCACAATGGATGCCAATCAGTGCCAAACAATAATGCCTGCCAATCAGTGCCCACAATGGATGCCAATCCGTGCCCACAATAATGCCTGCCAATCAGTGATGCCCATCAGTACCATCCATTAGTGTACATCAGTGCCACCTATCAGTGCCCATCCATGCCGATTATCACTGCCCATCAGTGCCGCATATCAGTGCCACCTATCACTGCTGCATATTAGTACCTATCATCAGTGCCCATCAGTGCCACCTTTCAGTGCCTATCAGTGCGGCATATCAGTGCTGCATATTAGTACCTATCATTAGTGCCCATCAGTGCCACCTATCAGTTCCCATCCGTGCCACCTATCAGTGCCCATCCGTGCCGCTTGGCACTGCCCATCAGTGCCGCATATCAGTGCCACCTATCACTGCCGCATATTAGCACCTATCATTAGCGCCCATCAGTGCCATCTTTCAGTGCCTATCAGTGCCACATATCAGTGCCACCTATAACTGCCACATATTAGTACCTATCATCAGTGCCCATCCATGCCACCTATCAGTGCCCATCCGTGCCGCTTGGCACTGCCCATCAGTGCCGCATATCAGTGCCACCTATCACTGCCGCATATTAGTACCTATCATTAGCGCCCATCAGTGTCATCTTTCAGTGCCTATCAGTGCCACCTATAACTGCCACATATTAGTACCTATCATCAGTGCCCATCAGTGCCACCTTTCAGTGCCTATCAGTGCAACATATCAGTGCAACCTATAACTGCCGCATATTAGTACCTATCATCAGTGCCCATCAGTGCCACCGTTCAGTGCCTATCAGTGCCACCTATCAGTGCTGCATATTAGTACCTATCATTAGTGCCCATCAGTGCCACCTATCAGTGCCTATCCATGCCACCTATCAGTGCCCATCAGTGCGGCATATCAGTGCCACCTATCAGTGCTGCATATTAGTACCTATCATTAGTGACCATCAGTGCCACCTATCGGTGCCCATCCATGCCGCTTATCACTGCCCATCAGTGCCACATATCAGTGCCACCTATCACGGGCGCATATCAGTACCTATCATCAGTGCCGCCTTATCAGTGCCCGTCAGTGCAGCCCCATCAGTGGAGGAGAAAACTTACTTATTTACAAAGTTTTGTAACAGAAACCAAAAAAAAACAAGTTTTCATTCAAAATTTTCTGTCTGTTTTTAAATTTGTTTAGCAGAAAATAAAAAACGCAGAGGTGATCGAATACCAGCAAAAGAAATCTCTATATGTGGGGAAAAAAATTATACAAATCTCCTATGGGTACAGTGTTGTCTGACCGCGTAATTGTCATTCAAAGTGCGCCAGCGCCGAAAGCTGAACATTGGTCTGGGCAGGAGGGGGTATAAGTGCCCCCCCCCCCCCCCCCGGTATAGAAGGGGTTAAAGCGGCTGAGATGGGACAATTTTAGATAGGGAGGGTGGGGTGGGGGGCGATTTTAGTCTTTCGCAGGCTCAGTAAAGAACCAAAATCCACCACCGGACCGGCACCATATAAAATAAAGACCCGAAGTGCAATCCCGGCGATCGCTAGCTCTGTGGGCTAACAAGGTCGTCACGCTCCTCTGAGGGTTAGTAGAGACAGTTCACTCACCTCGTCCCCATGGCTGAGCCCCCCCGGTGTGGCACCACCGAGACGATTTATGGAAAATTCTGCAGGAAAATTTGGATCTAACTTTATGAAGTTGTGATTGTCTCCCTCACATCCGCGTCTCTGGACCCCCCCCCCCCATCCCCCACCCCCCCACCCCCCCTCCTAACGGGAGAGCAGAACCGGGGACTTTCTGTCCATGTTCTGAACTTTGGAGTCCCCCAGCGGCCAACAACGGTTGTTGGCTCTCCTGTATAAAAAGCCTGAGGAGGGGTGGGGGGATGGGATGGAGGGGGGGTTGGGTGGGGCGTCTGCTCACCATGACTTGGGGCTCTGGGGGGAATTTCCCAAATTTTTAAAAACAAATAAATAAAGAAAAGGAAGGATCCAGATGTGCAGCAGAGGGGGGGGAGGGGGGGGGGGTCAGCCGGCCCGAGCATGCCGAGGGGAAAAAAAAACCGGGTCAAATCTAACCAGCCAATGGGATTCGGTATGGAAATGTCCGGGATTTCACAAGACCTCCGAAGAATTTGGTCGAAAACAGCTGATTTCCAATAAATGAGGAGGGGGGGGGAGGGGGGGTGGATGAGAGCCAATGAGCCGCGCAATCAAATCTAAAGACGTTGGCCCCATTCCAGAACCCGACAGAGACAAAGCCAACGTGATAGAACTTGTTATATAACCCTTTCACGACTGACGCCGCGTATAACGCGACCGGACTTTCCCCCGGCAGAAAAGGTCCGACGGGATCAATACGTGTGATAATCCGATCGTGTGTGTGATAATCCGATCGTGTGTGGGATAATCCGATCGTGTGTGGGATAATCCGATCGTTTTTCTTCAAAAAAAAATAAAATTCAGACGGACCTAGAAATAGAACAAGCTTCAAATCTGTCCGACGGAATCAATTCCTATCGGGGAAAACCGTTCGTCTGTGTGCTGGCCCGACCGACCAAATACGACGCAAGGCCAGCTATTAGACATGTGCAATTCGTTTCGTGTTTTTTTTTTTCGTTTTTCGTTAAAATTCGTTATAGTCGTTCATTCGTTATCGTACGAATGAACGAACGATTCGCTAAAAATTTTAACGAATAACGAATGTTCGAATTGAAAGATGGGAAAAACAACGAAAATCCGAAATAACCAAATTAGAAACAAGGAAACTACGAAAGAAGAAAATGCGAAAAACGAAAACAGGAACAACGAAAATCAAAATGAACGAAAAAATTCGTACATCCGTAACTTTTTTTTTTTGTTGAATTGGTAATTTTCCGTGTCTCTTACAATGGCGCTGCTTAACGCGCTTCGAATGGATTGAACGAAAAAATTCGTACATTCGTAACTTTTTTTTTTTTTTTTTTTTTCGATTCGTAATTTTCCGTGTCTCTTACAATGTAATAATAGCATACACATTACATAAAATTATGAATTATGCTCCGATTACGGATCTACGAAAACAATGTTACGAAAGTACGAATAAATCAATCTTACGAAAGTACGAATGTAACTAAATCTACGAAAATACGAATGCGTCCGAATTTCGAATAAACGAAAATTAAACTGAACGGAAAAACGAATCAACGAAAAAATAACTCTTACGAAAATACGAATCGTTACGAATACGAACACCGACGACTTACGAATCAACAGAAACGAAAATAAACAAATTTTTCTATTGTGCACATGTCTATCAGCTATTGAACTTCCTTTTCTTTCTTTTCTTCCTTTGGTGGGATCGTGTGTGGGCAAGTCCGTTCGGTCGTGACCCCGTCGGGAAGACCGTCGGAGTTTATTCTGATGGACAGTCCTGGCGTGTACGCGGCATAAGTT
This sequence comes from Lithobates sylvaticus, assembly GCA_028564925.1. Taxonomy (NCBI): domain Eukaryota; kingdom Metazoa; phylum Chordata; class Amphibia; order Anura; family Ranidae; genus Lithobates; species Lithobates sylvaticus. Next base: position 4,126,486 of record CM053036.1, read on the forward strand.
AAAATCTGTATTTTTTTGCTGGAAATTTACTTAGAGCCCCCAAACATTATATATATATATATTTTTTTAGTCGAGAATCTAGAGAATAAAATGGCGGTGGTTGCAATATTTTATGTCACACTGTATTTGTGCGGCGGTGTTTTTAACGCAACTTTTTGGGCAAAAGGGACACTTTCATGAATATTAAACGCTTCCCGACCGCCTCACGCAGATATACTGCGGCAGAATCACATACCTGTACGTTGCCCTTTAACCACTTTCAGACCGGACCAATTGGCAGCCAAAGGACCAGGCCCCTTTTTGCGATTCGGCACTGCGTCGCTTTAACTGACAATTGAGCGGTCGTGCGACGTGGCTCTCAAAACAAAATTGGCGTCCTTATTTTCCCACAAATAGAGCTTTCTTTTGGTGGTATTTGATCGCCCCTGCGGTTTTTATTTTTTGCGCTATAAACAAAAAAAGTGCGTTAATTTTGAAAAAAACGCATTCTTTTTTAATTTTTTGCTATAATAAATATCCCCCAAAAATATATAAAAAACATATTTTTTCCTCAGTTTAGGCCGATACGTATTGTTCTACATATTTTTGGTAAAAAATCGCAATAAGCAATTATTGATCGGTTTGCGCAGAAGTTATAGCATTTACAAGATAGGGGATAGTTTTATAGCATTTTTATTAATCATTTTTTTTTTTTATCAGTAATGGCGGCGATCAGTGATTTTATTGTGACTGCGACATTATGGCGGACACATCGGACATTTTTTGACACCATTGTCATTTATACAGCAATCAGTGCTATTTAAATGCATTGAATCCTGTATAAATGACACTGGCAGTGAAGGGGTTAACCACAAGGGGCGGGGAGGGGTTAAGTGTGCCTAGGTGTATTTCTTACTGTGGGGGGGGTGTGGCTGTCAGCTAGTGAATGCTGATCTCTGCTCCAATCACAGGGAGCAGAGATCGGCGTCACTAGTTGCTAGGCAGAACGGGGAGATGCTGTGTATTTCCGCATCTCCCCGTTCAGCCTTCCCGTGAGACGATCGCGGGTGTCCCCGCGGCGATCGAGTCCGCAGGACCCGCGAACGGGCTCACGGGGGTCCCGACCGGCGCGGGAGCGTACCGCTCCCGATGGCACGGACGGCATTAAGGAGGGACTTATATATACGCCCTCCTGCCTGTCCGTGCCATTCTGCCGACGTATATCGTCGTGCGCCGGTCGGGAATCGGTTAAACATGTAATAGCATTTACACATTACATAAAATTATGAATTATGCTCCGATTACGAATCTACGAAAACAATGTTACGAAAGTACGAATGTAACTAAATCTACGAAAATACGGATTTAGAATCAACGAAAATAAGACTAACGGAAATACGATTCAACGTAAAAATAACTCTTACGAAAATACGAATCGTTACGAATACGAACACCGACGACTTACGAAATTACGAATCCTTACGAATCAACGGAAACGAACAGAAACTAAACGAAACTAAACACATTTTTCTATTGTGCACATGTCTAGTCCCTGCAATCGCCTAACGGAGAGGAAGAATGGGGAGATGCTAAAGTAAACAAGCATCTCCCCGTTCTGCCTAGCAACAGTGTCACTGATCTCTGTTCCCTGTGATTGGAGCAGAGCTCAGTGACGTGTCACACACAGCCACACCCCCCCCCCCCCACAGTTATGCCCCGTACACACGGTCGGATATTCCAATGGAAAAAGTCAGATCAGATTATGTTGTCGGAAAAAATCTGATCGTGTGTGGGCTCTAGCGGGCTTTTTCCGCTGGACTTTTTCCGATCATATGTAGGGAATTCCGACGGACATAGTGCCACGCATGCTCAGATCAAATTACGAGACCAAAGCTATTGGCTACTAGCCTCTACGTAGTCCCGTCGTAGGCATCGAACGTCACCACGTTCAGAACGATCGGATTTTCCGACAACTTTGTTCGACCGTGTGTATGCAACACCAGTGTCGGACTAAATCCGTCGGAAAAAATCAGACGGATTTTGTGGTCGGAAATTTCCGACCGTGTGTACGGGGGCTTAGAAACACGCCCCAGGACACACATTAACCCCTCCCCGCCCCCTAGTGGTTAACCCCTTCACTGCCAGTGTCATTTACACAGGAATCAATGCATTTGTATAGCACTGATCGCTGTATAAATGCCAATGGTCCCAAAAATGTGTCAAAAGTTTCCGATGTGTCCGCCATAATGTCGCAGTCACAATAAAAATCTCTGATCGCCGCCATTTAAAAAAAATAATAATTATTAATAAAAATGCCTTAAAACTATCCCCTATTTTGTAGATGTTATAACTTTTGCGCAAACCAATCAATAAACGCTTATTGAGATTTTTTTTTTAACAAAAATATGTAGAAGAATACGTATCGGCCTAAACTGAGGAAAAAACATTTATATATTTTTTGGGGGATATTTATTATAGCAAAAAGTAAAAAATAATGCATTTTTTTTTTCAAAATTGTCGCTCTTTTTTTTGTTTATAGCGCAGAAAATAAAAACCGCAGGGGCGATCAAATACCACCGAAAGAAAGCTCTATTTGTGGGAAAAAAAGGACGTCAATCTTGTTTGGGAGCCACGTCGCACGACCGCGCAATTGTCAGTTAAAGCGACGCAGTGCCGAATCGCAAAAAGTGCTCTGGTCAGAAGGGGGGTAAATTCTTCCGGGGCTGAAGTGGTTAAAAAAAACAAAACAGTAAAGTTAGCCCAATTTTTTTGTATAATGTGAAAGATGATGTTACGCCGAGTAAATAGATACCAAACATGTCACGCTTTATAATTGCACGCACTCGTGGAATGGCGACGGTACCTAAAAATCTCCATAGGCGACGCTTTAATTTTTTTTTTGTTTACGGCTACCAGGTTAGAGTTACAGAGGAGATTTAGTGCTAGAATTATTGCTCTCGCTCTGACGATCGCGGCGATACCACACATGTGTGATTTGAACACCGTTTACATATGCGGGCGCGACTTCCGAATGCGTTTTTCTGGCTGCGCGAGCTCGCGGGGAGGGGGGCGCTTTAAAAAAATATATTATTTTCTTATTTTTCTTATTTATTTTTATATTATTAAATTGTGTTTAAAAAAATAATTATTTTTGATCACTTTTATTGCCGTCACAAGGAATGTAAACATCCCATGTGACAGTAATAGGGGGTAACAGGTCCTCTTTATGGAGGGATCGGGGGGGGGGGGGGGGGGGGCTAAAAGACCTCCAATCCCTCCTTTGCACTTCAAAGTATTCGGATCACCAAAAACGACGAATCTGAATACCGTATATTTTTTTTTAAACCGGCGCCACTGGCAGCCGAGTATACAGGAAGTGACGTTGTGACGTCGCTTCCGTGTGTACAATCAAGAGACTGGCATGAAGCCGTTTCCGGCTTCATGCCAGTCTGTCCCTAGCCGCCGGAAGCGACGGATCATGGATCGGGTCTCCCGGTGGGACGGGAGGCCCGGTCAGAGCGGCGGGAGGTGACGGGAGGGGGGGCGGGGCCTCAGGGCTTTCACATTGGAGTGCATTGAGCGGCTCTTTCAGGGCGCTTTGCAGGCGCTATTTTTAGCACTCAGTGTGAAAGGGGCTTCAGTCTAGGGGTGCAGGGGTTAGGTGTATTACTAATCCTACGACTGGCTCGGGCAGGCTTCCTAAATTCATGCAACTGGTCCAACGCTGTAGTGTCCTTTCTAAGCTGCTCTGGGCTGCAAGGGTTAAATGCTGATTTCGTCTATGGGGCGCAGGGGTAAGGGGTATCATTTGCCTTTCCCTAGCTCTAGTAGGCTTCCTTAACTAGTGCCACCGATACCCCACCGTGTCCTCTCTAAGTCGTTTCGGACTGCAAGGGTTGAATGCTCATTTAGTCTATGGGGTGCAGGGGTAAGGGGTATTACTTGCCTCGTTCCTGGCCCCCTGCAGCGTCTGCTCTAAGCAGCTTGGGCTGTAGGGGATAAATGCTGATTTAGTCTAGAGGTGCAATACTTACCCTATTCCTGGCTCCAGCTGGTCCTCCACAGCACCCGCTCTAAGCAGATATAGGCTGCATTCTCAGTGATGTCACCGCTCTCTAGTGATTGGATAGGCTGCATTCTCAGTGATGTCACCGCTCTCTAGTGAATGGATAGGCTGCATTCTCAGTGATGTCACCGCTCTCTAGTGATTGGATAGGCTGCATTCTCAGTGATGTCACAACTCTCTAGTGAATGGATAGGCTGCATTCTCAGTGATGTCACCGCTCTCTAGTGATTGGATAGGCTGCATTCTCAGTGATGTCACCTCTCTCTAGTGATTGGATAGACTGCATTCTCAGTGATGTCACCGCTCTCTAGTGATTGGATAGGCTGCATTCTCAGTGATGTCACCGCTCTCTAGTGAATGGATAGGCTGCATTCTCAGTGATGTCATCGCTCTCTAGTGAATGGATAGGCTGCATTCTCAGTGATGTCACCGCTCTCTAGTGAATGGATAGGCTGTATTCTCAGTGATGTCACCGCTCTCTAGTGAATGGATAGGCTGCATTCTCAGTGATGTCACCGCTCTCTAGTGATTGGATAGGCCGCACTCTCAGTGATGTCACCGCTCTCTAGTGATTGGATAGGCTGCACTCTCAGTGATGTCACCGCTCTCTAGTGAATGGATAGGCTGCATTCTCAGTGATGTCACCGCTCTCTAGTGAATGGATCGGCTGCATTCTCAGTGATGTCACCGCTCTCTAGTGAATGGATAGGCTGCATTCTCAGTGATGTCACCGCTCTCTAGTGAATGGACAGGCTGCATTCTCAGTGATGTCACCGCTCTCTAGTGAATGGATAGGCTGCATTCTCAGTGATGTCACCGCTCTCTAGTGATTGGATAGGCTGCATTCTCAGTGATGTCACCGCTTTCTAGTGAATGGATAGGCTGCATTCTCAGTCATGTCACCGCTCTCTAGTGATTGGATAGGCTGCATTCTCAGTGATGTCATCGCTCTCTAGTGATTGGATAGGCTGCATTCTCAATTTTTGGAGGGAGCAAACAAACTGAAAAATTCAGAAAAATACTGAAAAAAAAACATCAAATGCAGCCACTGTGCCCATCAAATGCAGCCACTGTGCCCATCAAATGCAGCCACTGTGCCCATCAAATGCAGCCACTGTGCCATCAAATGCAGCCACTGTGCCCATCAAATGCAGCCACTGTGCCCATCAAATGCAGCCACTGTGCCATCAAATGCAGCCACTGTTCCCATCATATGGAGCCCTCTCGTTGTCTGACCAGCACTTACCCCTTCTTGGTGGCGGGTCAGGCAGCGGGTGACAGCGGCAAGCTGTGGGACGGATGGCTCCTGTGTTCTCTATGGGCCGTTACCGTGCGTCTCTTCTTCCCTTCTGCTAGGCGTCCAATAGGATTGCCTGTGCCTTCAGCCAATCAGGTGATGGGTATTAGACCCGCGTTTCCTGATTGGTGGAGAGGCGGTTCAGTGTTAGAAAAGCAAATATTAATTTGCTTTTATAACACACGCCACGAGTCCACCTTTTTTTTAAGCTCTGGCCTCTGGCTGTAATCAGGTGCTTTAAAAAAAAAAAACACCCCCACCGATGTAATTCGGCGTCCGAAAAGGGGCCGGACACCTGAATAAGGGGTGGCCACGGCAGCCATGGATAGAATCATTCAATGCATGAATCTATCCATTATGCATAGAGGGGGAGGCGCCCGTGCGCCCCTAATGGACAGGCCGCCACCGGAGTGGTAGTTGGGGAGGTGATGTGTTCTATTCTTAGTAATATTCAATATATGCAACACATGTAAATGATGAATGTGATGAATTTCCGCACCTTCCCATTTTCTGGGTGTGCTGAGCTGCACCGCGTGTTTTTGCATCATGTAGCGCCATCTTGAGGTCAAGGTGGAAACTGCAGGTAAATATAAATTGAAAAAAAATAAATGTTGGGGGATTCTGTAAAAAAAAAAAGGGACTCTTTTTGCATAATAATCAGGCCGAAATTATTCCAGAATGTATATTATTAGGAATTCTAAACCACAGAGATGATAAAAAGGGAACGATGGACAACATGGATTCATTGCACCAAAAAAGTGATGAGATTTACAAAAACAATCTACGTTCTGCCCCCCTGATACAGAAAAGAGGGGGTGACACCCGCTTTAAAAAAAAAAAGAGGGACTCTGCTGGGGACCCTAATGCACAGTGCCTTGCAAAAGTATTCACCCCCCTTGGCTTTTTCGTGTTTTGTTGCCTCACAACCTGGAAGTAACACGGATTGTTTGAGGATTTGCATCAATAAATAAAAAAATAAATATAATAAATATTTATAAATAATAAATAAAAAATAATATAATAAATAATAAACAAATAATAAATAATAATAAATAAAAAAAATAAAAAATCTTCAAAGTTGTGGGCGTGTTGCCCACAACTTTGAAGATTTTTTTTTTTTTTTGTGAAGCAAACAACAAATAGGACAAAATACCGGAAAAAGTCAATGTGCAAAACTATTCACCCCCCTAAAGTCATGACCAGTGTAGCCTAAATGCCCCCTTTTATCTGCATAGCCAATGACCATTAAACTCCTCCCTTTTACCCTCCCCTTTAAAAGACGAGACCACACCTTATTTTGGTGTAAAATGGCCACAACAGCCTATTTATTAACCAATGAAATACACTCCAACCAAAAACATAAATATATATAAATATATAGTAGACATGTACACAACAAAAAAAATTGTTTATTTTCGTTTTGTTTTTTTCGTTTCCGAAAAAAATCGTTTTTTTTAGTTTTTTTCGTTTCCGTTGATTCGTAACGATTCGTACATTCGTAAGTCGTCGGTGTTTGTATTCGTAACGATTCGTACATTCGTAAGAGTTGTTTTTTCGTTGATTCGTTTTTTCATTAGTTTCATTTTCTTTTATTCGAACGCATTCGTACTTATTCGTACATTCGTAACATTCGTAGATTCGTAATCAGAGCATAATTCATAATTTTATGTAATGTGTATGCTATTATTACATTTTAAGAGACACGGAAAATTACGAATCGAAAAAAAAGTTACGAATGTACGAATTTTTTCGTTCAATCCATTCGAAGCACGTTAAGCAGCGCCATTGTAAGAGACACGGAAAATTACGAATCGAAAAAAAAATAAAAAAATAAAAAAAAGTTACGAATGTACAAATTTTTTTGTTCAATCCATTCGAGGCACGTTAAGCAGCGCCATTGTAAGAGACACGGAAAATTACGAATCGAAAAAAAATTAAAATAAATAAAAAATAAAAAAAAGTTACGAATGTACACATTTTTTCGTTCAATCCATTCGAAGCAGCACCATTGTAAGGGACACGGAAAATTACCAATTCAACAAAAAAAAAAAAAAGTTACGAATGTACGAATTTTTTCGTTCATTTTCGTTGTTCCTGTTTTCGTTTTTCGGATTTTCTTCATTCGTACATTCGTTGTTTCTAATTTGTTTTTTTCGGATTTTCGTTGTTTTTTCGGATTCGTTCGATTCGAACGATTCGTACGAAAACGAACGAACGAAAATAACGAAAAAAAAAACGAAAAAACGAAAAAAAAAAAAAAAAACGAATTGCACATGTCTAATATATAGAGAACCATAAACATAACAAGATAGAAATGTAAAACCCAGTCTGGTGATCTCTGACGGTGACAAAACTTGGGGCGCGCACTCGGGAACATCCGTGACCGCCGGGTCCCGAGGACCTGGCGCATCACGGTAAACAGCCGATGATAGCGGCCGCTTACCACGTGATCGCTCCGTCAAATAACGGAGCGATCACATGTACACAAACCGGCGTCACGTCATGACGCCGGTTCCTCCCTCCCCTCTCTGTACCGATCGGTACAGTGAGAGGGGAGAAGCGGAAAGGGGGAGAGACGGGACCAGCGCTGTGGGCTGGATGTGTAGTGCCCACAGCGCTGGTCAGTGCCTGCAATGTGCAATACACTGCGACCACTGTGCAATGCTCTGCCACCACTGTGCAATACTCTGCCACCACTGTGCAATGCTCTGCCACCACTGTGCAATGCTCTGCAACCACTGTGCAATGCTCTGCAACCACTGTGCAATACTCTGCAACCACTGTGCAATACTCTGCAACCACTGTGCAATACTCTGCCACCACTGTGCAATGCTCTGCCACCACTGTGCAATGCTCTGCCACCCCTGTGCAATGCTCTGCCACCCCTGTGCAATACTCTGCAACCACTGTGCAATGCTCTGCCACCACTGTGCAATACTCTGCTACCACTGTGCAATACTCTGCTACCACTGTGCAATACTCTGCTACCACTGTGCAATGCTCTGCCACTACTGTGCAATGCTCTGCCACCACTGTGCAATGCTCTGCCACTACTGTGCAATGCTCTGCAACCACTGTGCAATACTCTGCCACACTGTGCAATGCTCTGCCACTACTGTGCAATGCTCTGCCACCACTGTGCAATGCTCTGCCACCACTGTGCAATGCTCTGCAACCACTGTGCAATGCTCTGCTACCACTGTGCAATGCTCTGCCACTACTGTGCAATGCTCTGCCACCACTGTGCAATACTCTGCTACCACTGTGCAATGCTCTGCCACCACTGTGCAATGCTCTGCCACCACTGGGCAATGCTCTGCAACCACTGTGCAATGCTCTGCCACCACTGTGCAATGCTCTGCCACCACTGTGCAATGCTCTGCCACCACTGCAATGCTCTACCACCACTGTGCAATGCTCTGCCACCACTGTGCAATGCTCTGCCACCACTGCAATGCTCTGCCACCACTGTGCAATGCTCTGCCACCACTGTGCAATACTCTACCAATACTGTGCAATACTCTGCCACCACTGTGCAATGCTCTGCCACCACTGTGCAATACTCTGCAACCACTGTGCAATGCTCTGCCACCACTGTGCAATACTCTACCAATACTGTGCAATACTCTACCAATACTCTGCAATAATTTTTAATAGAAACAAATAATTTTATTTTAATTTTTTTTACTGAATTTTCAGTATTTTTTGATTTATAGCGCAAAAAATAAAAAACCCAGAGGTGATTAAATACCACTAAAAGAAAGCCGTATTTGTGTGAAAAAAAGGACACAAAATTCATTTGGGTACAGTGTTGCATGACGGAGTAATTGTCATTCAAAGTGTGAGAGCACCGAAAGCTGAAAATTGGTCCGGTTAGGAAGGGGGTTTAAGTGCCCAGTGGGTAAGTGGTTAATGCTCTGCACTGACCTTGCCCATCTCCACACCGTTCTAGCCACGATGTCGGACCAGACTAATATGGTATTCGAAAAAGGAAGAACACCGAGAAAATAAAATCCAAAAAGTTTATTTAAAAGCAAAAAAACACTGCAATCCATACACGGCAAAAAAGGGGGGTACAGAGCTGACGCGTTTCGCACCACAACTAGTGCTTACTCATAGCTATGAGTAAGCACTAGTTGTGGTGCGAAACGCCGTGTATGGATTGCAGTGTTTTTTGCTTTTAAATAAACTTTTTGGATTTTATTTTCTCGGTGTGCGGCTGTCCGGAGTTCTTCCTTTTTTGATTTCCAATCATTGTGCTACCGTGTTTCCCCGATAGTAAGACACCCCCGATTGTAAGACGTATCGGGAGTTTCAGAGGGGTCAGCTAATATAAGCCGTACCCCGAAAGTAAGACATATGTCTTACTTTCGGGGAAACACGGGGGATTTGCCTCCTGTGATGGAAGGGAACAAAGAGTGGGGCTGGGGGTGCGGGCCGCACCCTGGGGGGGGGGGGGGTGCCAGGCCAGTGCCCTCCCCCTCCGACTGAAGAGACAGCGCTGTTTTCAGGGCTCGAGTCCAGGGGGAACGCCGTTCCCTTTGCAGGACCAGAGCCGCCGCCAGAGCTGAATGAGATGCATGCAGAGTAGCGCAGGAAGCGTCTATCTGTCATACGTTTTCTCTCATGTCACTCAGCGCTGCTCGCTCCCCGGCGGCCCCTCCTCTCTTCTCGTCAATCCCCATTGGCTTGAGACATCATCTGGGATAGACGAGAAGAGAGGAGGGGCCGCCAGGGAGCGAGCAGCGTGACATGAGAGAAAACGTATGACAGACAGACGCTTCCTGCGCTACTCTGCATGCTCGCAAGTAAGATCCCCAGATGTGCCCTGTAATGTGCCCCATGCCCTGATGCCCTAATGTGCCCCATGCCCCATAATGTGCCCAGATGTGCTATGTGCCCCATAATGTGCCCAGATGTGCTATGTGCCCCATAATGTGCCCTGATGTGCTATGTGCCCCATAATGTGCCCAGATGTGCTATGTGCCCCATAATGTGCCCTGATGTGCTATGTGCCCCATAATGTGCTATGTGCCCTATAATTTTCCCTGATGTGCCCCATAATATGCCCAGATGTGCCCCGAGCCGACAATTTTTTCACAATATAAGACATACCCCGAAAGTAAGACATAGTGGGGCTTTTAGGGATAAAAAGAAAGTAAGACACTGTCTTACTTTCGGGGAAACACGGTATTAGCCAGCACCTGGGGCTCCCACACAGGAGCAGGAGCATTCGCTTGGGAAGGAGAGTCTTGGAGCGGTGGTTGTTTGTTTCTAATATGGTATTCGGGAAGCATGCCGGGGCTTCATGATCCCTCACCTTTCTTAGCCCCAGATCATTCCCGCCCGCGTGGATAACCAAAACGTCCGGGGGCATATCCCTCAGCGCGAACCTCTCCACCTCCCACATAACTCTTTCCCATTTCAAACCCGGAAAGCCCAACCATCTTATACAAGCCTCCCGCCTGGAAATACCCAGCTGTCTGCCATTCGGTCTCGCATCTCCTCTCCTGGCCCCCCAACACACATAAGAGTGCCCTAAGATCCAAACAAGGCGTGGACAACCTTCATCTGGAACGAAAAATAAACAACATAACTGGCGTACTACAACAACAACCACATCGTACTACAACCACCACATTATACAACGGCACCCCGCATTAGCTTTCCCCCCCCCCTTTTTTTTTTTTACTAATCCAATACCAACTGCGGCCTGATGTAGGTCCGAAATCTCCTCGATTCCCATCTCCCAGTCCTCCGGACCGCCTTCTCGTCCAACCCGCACCTGGCAGCCTCCGTGGCAGCCCCAATGCGGAAGGAGTGAGACGCAAACTCCCTACTATTCCATCCTAAGGCCTCCAAACATTTCCTAAACACTGCCACAAATTGAAATCTAGAGAGGTACGACCCCCGCAGGGCCGGATTAACATAGGGGCTATTGGAGCTGCAGCTCCAGGCCCCTTACCTTAACCCCTTAACATCCCGCCCATAGTCATATGACGCCCACAAGGTGGATCTCCCATCCTGGTTGGGCGTCATATGACGTCCTCCCATTCCTGGCCGCCTAGGGGGCGCGCGCGCGCCGGCGGCGCTCGGGACCCGGTGCGCGTGCCCCGCGGCCGCGATGTCCGCCGGGCACCCACGATTGCCCGTTAAAACAGCGGGACCGTGCGGGACCGTGGAGCTGTGGGTGTAAACACACAGCTCCACATCCTGTCAGTGGCGAGGAGACCGATCATGTGATCCCAGTACGGAGGAACACCGATCAGTCTCCTCCCCTTGTGAGTCCCCTCCCCCCACAGTTAAGCCCCATACACACGGTCGGAAAATCCGACCACCAAATCCATCGGATTTGGTCCGACACTGGTGTTGCATACACACGGTCGGACAAAGTTGTCGGAAAATCCGATCATTCTGAACGTGGTGACGTTTGTTGCCTACGACGGGACTACGTAGAGGCTAGTAGCCAATAGCTTTGGTCTTGTAATGTGATCTGAGCATGCGTGGCACTTTGTCCGTCCGAATTCGCTACACACGATCGGAATTGGTGTGATCGGACTTTGTTGTCGGAAAATTTTTAGAGCAGGAGATACAACTTTGTCCGTCGGACAATCCGATGGAAAATGTCCGATGGTGCCTACACACGGTCGGAATTTCCGACAACATTTCCGAATCCATCGGAAAATCCGACCGTGTGTATGGGGCTTTAGAATCACTACCTTAGGGAACATATTAACCCCTGCAGCGCCCCCTAGTGTTAACCCCTTCCCTGCCACATTTACACAGTAATCAATGCAATTTTATAGCAACGATCGCTGTGTAAATGTGAATGGTCCAAAAATGTGTCAAAAGTGTCCGAAGTGTCCGCCGCAATGTCGCAGTCACGAAAAAGAAAATCGCAGATCGCCGCCATTACTAGTAAAAAAAAAATGCAATAAATCTATCCCCTATTTTGTAAACGCTATAACTTTTGCGCAAACCGATCAATATATACGCTCATTGCGATTTTTTTTACCAAAAATATGTAGAAGAATACGTATCGGCCTAAACTGAGTAAAAAAATCCTTTTTATTTTTTAAAAATGGGATATTTATTATAGCAAAAAGTAAAAAATATTGTGGTTTTTTTTCAAAATTGTCGCTGTTCTTTTGTTTATAGCGCAAAAAATAAAAACCGCAGAGGTGATCAAATACCACCAAAAGAAAGCTCTATTTGTGGGAAAAAAAGGACGTCAATTTTGTTTGGGTGTAACGTCGCACGACCGCGCAATTGTCAGTTAAAGCAACGCAGTGCCGAATCGCAAAAAGTGCTCTGGTAAGGAAGGGGGTAAAATCGCCCGGTGCTGAAGCGGTTAAGATAGGCCCATAAAAAAAAAAATCACAAAAACAAGGGTAATGGCTCGGCGACCAGGGGTCACATAGGGCCCAAATTTAAGGGGTAGGTAGCTGAAGGTCTAACCCGCTACTGGTCAAAATGGCGCTCCTATCACCTATGGTCCTGGAGATACGCCGCTCCTTGCACAGCCTGTCAGAAGCTGCATACGGAGCGGCCAGTTTAAATACAAGCCGGCACACTCTGTTTGCAGCAGACAGAGGATGAGCTCACAGAGCTTCTCACTTCTTGTCAGAGGCACTGAGCTCAATGGACAGATCAGAGCCTGCAGAGTATGACAGGCAGCACCGCCTGTCAAACTCGCTCGCAGTAGCAACATAGTACATGTAAAACTACCATTCAGCAATGTAAAAAAAAAGGAGGCGGCAGTAGCACCTCATGAACGCCTGTCAGCTGCTGCTATACCACTCGTTGAAAAGCAATACACCACAGATCACTTTTCACAGGGCAGTAAGCATTACTGCAAATGTGAAAGAAACTTGAAACACATCATCCATTTCACACTCCCCACCAACCAGGACACTCCCCACCAACCAGGACACTCCCCACCAACCAGGTCACTCCCCACTAACCAGGTCACTCCCCACCAACCAGGACACTCCTCACCAACCAGGTCACTCCTCACCAACCAGGTCACTCCTCACCAACCAGGACACTCCTCACCAACCAGGTCACCCCCCACCAACCAGGTCACCCCCCACCAACCAGGACACTCCCCACCAACCAGGACACTCCTCACCAACCAGGTCACTCATCACCAACCAGGACACTCCTCACCAACCAGGTCACTCATCACCAACCAGGTCACTCCTCACCAACCAGGTCACCCCCCACCAACCAGGTCACCCCCCACCAACCAGGTCACTCCTCACCAACCAGGTCACTCCTCACCAACCAGGACACTCCCCACCAATCAGGACACTCCCCACCAACCAGGACACTCCCCACCAACCAGGTCACCCCCCACCAACCAGGTCACTCCCCACCAACCAGGTCACTCCTCACCAACCAGGTCACTCCTCACCAACCAGGACACTCCTCACCAACCAGGCCACTCCCCACCAACCAGGTCACTCCCCACCAACCAGGTCACCCCCCACCAACCAGGTCACTCCTCACCAACCAGGACACTCCCCACCAACCAGGTCACTCCTCACCAACCAGGTCACTCCCCACCAACCAGGACACTCCCCACCAACCAGGACACTCCCCACCAACCAGGTCACTCCTCACCAACCAGGTCACTCCCCACCAACCAGGACACTCCCCACCAACCAGGACACTCCTCACCAACCAGGTCTCTCCTCACCAACCAGGACACTCCTCACCAACCAGGTCACTCCTCACCAACCAGGACACTCCTCACCAACCAGGTCACTCCTCACCAACCAGGACACTCCCCACCAACCAGGTCACTCCTCACCAACCAGGTCACTCCTCACCAACCAGGTCACTCCTCACCAACCAGGACACTCCCCACCAACCAGGTCACTCCTCACCAACCAGGACACTCCTCACCAACCAGGTCACTCCTCACCAACCAGGACACTCCTCACCAACCAGGTCACTCCCCACCAACCAGGTCACTCCCCACCAACCAGGTCACTCCTCACCAACCAGGTCACTCCCCACCAACCAGGTCACTCCTCACCAACCAGGTCACTCCTCACCAACCAGGACACTCCTCACCAACCAGGACACTCCTCACCAACCAGGTCACTCCCCACCAACCAGGTCACTCCCCACCAACCAGGACACTCCCCACCAACCAGGTCACTCCTCACCAACCAGGACACTCCCCACCAACCAGGTCACTCCCCACCAACCAGGACACTCCTCACCAACCAGGTCACTCCCCACCAACCAGGACACTCCTCACCAACCAGGTCACTCCTCACCAACCAGGTCACTCCTCACCAACCAGGACACTCCTCACCAACCAGGTCACTCCTCACCAACCAGGACACTCCTCACCAACCAGGTCACTCCTCACCAACCAGGACACTCCTCACCAACCAGATCACTCCTCACCAACCAGGTCACTCCTCACCAACCAGGACACTCCTCACCAACCAGGTCACTCCTCACCAACCAGGACACTCCTCACCAACCAGATCACTCCTCACCAACCAGGTCACTCCTCACCAACCAGGACACTCCTCACCAACCAGGTCACTCCCCACCAACCAGGTCACTCCTCACCAACCAGGTCACTCCCCCGCCACTTCCCATGTTAGCCCCCTCCCTTCAACTTATATCACAGGTGACCATTTCCCAACCTGCAGATGACAGACCTGACTCCAAAAGATATCACTCCCAGTTACTCCCCCTCCACCTGCTGATTGATATCCCTCCATGACCACCTCACACCCCCCCCCCCCCCCCCCCCTGCTGATAGACCTCTCTCCCCAGCCTGTCCCCTCACACCCTGTCACCTGCTGACCCGTGGATGGGGGAATCAATCCCAGTGTTATTATGTTCTGCCAGTGGGGAGCCTTCTCAACCCACATAATACAATGATCAGTGTTGCTAACTATAGCTGGCAGCACTGACTGAAAAAACCTGACAGGCTGGTTGTACTCAAGTTGATTAATAGATTGACTTGTGAACAACCAGCTAGCCCATACATAGATCGACTATAGCTGGTCTCTGCTTAATTGGCTTAATTTCAATCCATGTATGGCCCGCTTGACCACTACGCAGTCCCTAAACATCCTTCCACAAACCTTTACATTTTTTCTTCCCAGATTCCTACATCCTTCTCTCTTATACATAATGCCCACTGTCATACCCTCCACACTTCTCTCCTATACATAGTGCCCACTGTCATACCCTTCACACTCCTCTTCTGTACATACTGCCCACTGTCATACCCTCCACACTCCTCTCCTATACATAGTGCCCACTGTCATACCCTCCACACTCCTCTCCTATACATAGTGCCCACTGTCATACCCTCCACACTTCTCTCCTATACATAGTGCCCACTGTCATACCCTCCACACTCCTCTCCTGTACATACTGCCCACTGTCATACCCTCCACTAGGGATGAGCCGAACACCCGGGTTCGGTTCGCACCAGAACCTGCAAACGGACCAAGCGTTTGCGCGAATTTTCGAACCCTATTCGTTATAATGGACGCGAACGTTCGAAATCAAAATTGCTAATTACAACGGCCAATATGCATGTTAATGTCATAAAACAGGTTTGGGGACCCGGGTCCTGCCCCGGGGGACATATATCAATGCAAAAAGAAGTTTTAAAAACTAACGTTTTTTCGGGAGCAGTCATTTTAATGATGCATAAAGTGAAAAAAAAAGTGAAATATTCCTTTAAATATGGTACCTGGGGGGTGTGTAAAGTATGCCTGTGAAGTGACATGTGTTTCCCGTGTTTAGAACTGTCCTTGCACAAAATGACATTTGTAAAGGAAAAAAAAGAAGCCATTTAAAACCACTTGCGGCTTTAATGTCATGTCTTGTCCTGGCCGCCATATGGCTGAAAATCCTTGAGAAAAATGGCATGGCTACCCCATCACCCCCCCCCCCCACCCCAGCCCCTTTGGGTCTTGTATGGATATTAAGGGGGACCCCCGCACCCAAAATAAAACCCTATACCTACAACCCTATATACTCTGAACAGCAGTATATAGGTGGTGCAAACAAGACACGGACTGTAGGTTTGTTCTTAAGTAGAATCTGAACAGGTACATTATGAAGTGTAGCTCCATCCCAAAAAAATCTATTTTTAAGCTTTTTGGAGAACATAGGGAGGGGTTATCACCCCTGTAACATTTGCTGTCTTTGCACATCTGTTCAGAACATGTCACCTCACTTTCCGTCCCAATGACAAATGTTTTTGGAAAAGTGGGGTTTTAACTGAAACAAGGATTGGTGATAAAGCATCAGTAGAGAGGAGATACCTTTTTCCCAAATTAAATCTAACAGGATAGAATTTCCCTTCCTAGGGGTAGATTTTCTCTCACTTCCTGTTTTCTCTTTCCATTTGCAAGTAGGAGTCGTTTGTAAGTTGAATGTTTGAAAGTAGGGGCCTGGCGTATATACTCTGCAGAAATTTGCCCTATTAGATGTTGGTGTAGCCACAAGACTGGTGGGCACAGGAATGGGCCCTGCTGTGAGTTAATAGATCAAGATTTGTAATTGCATGCACCTGTTAAACAGCGGCGGAAAAATTGGGCCTTTGGTGGTGGTGGTGGACGGTGTTGCCACAACACTGTAAGCCCTCACAGTTACTCTTGGTTTTATGTGTGCTGTACTAACACAGCAGACACACACGCTAGCTCCTGTAAATGCCTGGCTGCCTTAGATGACAACTGGGCCTTATGGCAGATAGAGAGGCTGAGGTGGTTTTATGTGTGTTGTACTAACACAGCAGACACACATGCTAGCTCCTATAAATGCCTAATAGTATAAAGGTGATACTGCAATGCTGTACTAACAGCACGCACACACCAGACTAATCCCCATAATCACAGCAGATAAAGTTAGACTCAGCAGCAGATAATGTCACCACTCAGCACAGCAGAATGTATAAGACAGCACTGCAGATACTTTCAGCAGCAGTGCAATCAGCAGAATGAATATATATTCAAATGATCAGCATTCAGTAATGATAATGAATCAGCATCAGCATCAGCAGTCTGCCTATATCACAGTCACAGCCGGAACACATGTGCACTAGGCCACCACAGCGGCGGCCTTTTATAGAGTGGGGCGTGTACTAAACCCCCTGAGCTATAATTGGCTACAGGCATCCTGCCTGTAGCCAATTATGGCTCTCCTCGCTGCCGGCACTGTGATTGGCCAAGCATGCGGGGGTCACAGTGCATGCTTGGCCAATCATCAGCCAGCAATGCACTGCTCCTGGCGCAGTGCATTGCGGGCCGCTCGCATCACACGAATTTGATGTGAACGGCCCAAATAGTTCTGGGATCGCCGAACGGGCGAACGCCCGATGTTCAAATCGAACACCAGGCCCATCCCTACCCTCCACACTCCTCTCCTGTACATTCTGCTCACTGTCATACCCTCCACGTTCCTCTTCTGTGCATACTGCCCACTGTGATACCCTCCACGTTCCTCTTCTGTGCATACTGCCCACTGTGATACCCTCCACGTTCCTCTTCTGTGCATACTGCCCACTGTGATACCCTCCACACTCCTCTCCAGTACATACTGCCAACTATCTTCCTTGTATCCACAAGGTGGCGGCAGAGTGACGTTGATGTCTGTATGATAATATAGGGGGAGCACCGCCAGTGTATATCCACAAGGTGGCGGCAGAGTGATGGTGATGTCTGTATGGTAATATAGGGGAGCACCGCCAGTGTATATCCACAAGGTGGCGGCAGAGTGACGGTGATGTCTGTATGGTAATATAGGGGGAGCACCGCCAGTGTATATCCACAAGGTGGCGGCAGAGTGACGGTGATGTCTGTATGGTAATATAGGGGGAGCACCGCCAGTGTATATCCACAAGGTGGCGGCAGAGTGACGGTGATGTCTGTATGGTAATATAGGGGGTGCACTGCCAGTGTATATCCACAAGGTGGCGGCAGAGTGACGGTATTATATCTACAAGCCGTGTATCAGAGTCTCTCCTGTCCAGTGATATGTACATCATATGTAAATTACATTTTTTCATATAATTCATGTTTGTTTACAAACTTTTAATTGAAAAGATATTGTTATTAAATATAAAAAAAATATTAAAATAATCACATTTTGTTGCTTTGCAGCCTGAAATGAAGACAGACACAGTTTTTGTTTTATCCAGCTGTATTTACTCCGCGCAACTTATAACATCCAAGTGAAGGATAGAACACCGACATGTCAGAGAAAACGGCATCACTGAGTTGGGAAAAGGATCCCCCCCCTGGAATATACCACCCCAGGGAAGGAGGGGGGGGGGTGACTCTTATATTTATTTATATATATATATGCGCAATATCACCCCAGGGTCGGAGAGGGCTTCTTTCATATATATATATACAGTAGATACATGTGTGTTTGAACTTTGGGCGCACACCCTGATGTAATGCCGTGTACACACAGTCGGATGCCCATGAGGTTATCTCTCTGGCCAGTTGAACAAGTTGGCCTCCAGCCATGAGGGGGCGCATATCTCACACAACATTTGGTGTTATCTTAGAAATACTAAGAAATATAAAACAGGAACTTTGTACTCCGGTTCCACCATGATAAGCAGAGGAGGCCGCCCCGAGCTTCCTTCATTTCTTTCGTACGACTTTAATGAATATCTCCCTCGATGTGAGGTGTAAAGTCCCCGCTGTTCTTATTAGAGCCCCTCCCCGTTTCTTATTAGAGCCCCTCCCCCTGTTCATATTAGAGCCCCTCCCCCACCTGTTCTTATTAGAGCCCCTCCCCTCCACCTGTTCTTATTAGAGCCCCTCCCCCACCTGTTCTTATTAGAGCCCCTCCCCTCCACCTGTTCTTATTAGAGCCCCTCCCCCACCTGTTCTTATTAGAGCCCCTCCCCTCCACCTGTTCTTATTAGAGCACCTCCCCCTGTTCTTATTAGAGCCCCTCCCCTCCCCCTGTTCTTATTAGAGCCCCTCCCCTCCACCTGTTCTTATTAGAGCCCCTCCCCTCCCCTGGTCTTATTAGAGTCCCTCCCCTCCACCTGTTCTTATTAGAGCCCCTCCCCTCCACTTGTTCTTATTAGAGCCCCTCCCCCTGTTCTTATTAGAGCCCCTCCCCTCCACTTGTTCTTATTAGAGCCCCTCCCCTCCCCCTGTTCTTATTAGAGACTCTCCCCCTGTTCTTATTAGAGCCCCTCCCCCTGTTCTTATTAGAGCCCCTCCCCTCCCTCTGTTCTTATTAGAGACCCTCCCCCTGTTCTTATTAGAGCCCCTCCCCTCCCCCTGTTCTTATTAGAGACCCTCCCCCTGTTCTTATTAGAGACCCTCCCCTCCACTTGTTCTTATTATAGTCCCTTCCCTCCCCCTGTTCTTATTAGAGCCCCTCCCCTCCACTTGTTCTTATTAGAGCCCCTCCCCTCCCCCTGTTCTTATTAGAGACTCTCCCCCTGTTCTTATTAGAGCCCCTCCCCTCCCCCTGTTCTTATTAGAGACTCTCCCCCTGTTCTTATTAGAGACCCTCCCCCTGTTCTTATTAGAGCCCCTCCCCTCCCCCTGTTCTTATTAGAGACCCTCCCCCTGTTCTTATTAGAGCCCCTCCCCTCCACTTGTTCTTATTAGAGTCCCTCCCCTCCCCCTGTTCTTATTAGAGACCCTCCCCTCCACTTGTTCTTATTAGAGTCCCTCCCCCTGTTCTTATTAGAGTCCCTCCCCTCCCCCTGTTCTTATTAGAGCCCCTCCCCTCCACTTGTTCTTATTAGAGCCCCTGCCCTCCCCCTGTTCTTATTAGAGTCCCTCCCCTCCACCTGTTCTTATTAGAGCCCCTCCCCCACCTGTTCTTATTAGAGCCCCTCCCCTCCACCTGTTCTTATTAGAGCCCCTCCCCCACCTGTTCTTATTAGAGCCCCTCCCCCTGTTCTTATTAGAGCCCCTCCCCCTGTTCTTATTAGAGCCCCTCCCCTCCACCTGTTCTTATTAGAGCCCCTCCCCCTGTTCTTATTAGAGCCCCTCCCCCCCTGTTCTTATTAGAGCTCCTCCCCTCCCCCTGTTCTTATTAGAGCCCCTCCCCTCCCCCTGTCCTTTTTAGAGCTCCCCCCCCCCCGGGGTTTTCATACTATGACATACTCACCTAAAATGCATTGTCAGTGTCTCTGGGCAGTTTTCTGAAGGCCACAGAGAAGCTCATTCAGTGGCTGAAGACTCTCCCCAATGTGACCACATCGAGTGGCCAATTACCACCCACCTTTGCAGTCATATGGGGGGGGGGGAGGGTAGTGAGGGAGAAGCTCTCCATACCAGGAAGTACCAAATATGTCACTTGGCATCCCTGGATGAACGGAGCACCAGAGAAGTGAAGGGGGCGGGGGGGGGGGGGGTATCATTACCTGCCGTGACCTAAATGCTGCACTCCTGGGGGATGTTTATGGGAAGTTCTGGAGTGCAGAGATTGCAGGTTTCCTCCTCCTTCTCCCTCTTGCAGAATAGGAGGTTTCATCTTCTTGAGATGGTGGACATTCCATCCAGGCACAGCTCAGGACCTGTATGGCAGCATTCCAGAAAGGATTACCACTGGCCTGGAGGGAAACACGTCTTTTTAAGGTCTCAGTAATGTATTGTTGTGCAATTCTTTAGTCCACTTCCTGTAGTCAGCAGAATGGCATGGTGAGAAGGCGAGGTCTGGGCACTGCTTACCCAACCAGCAATGGCATCCTCTGGCCTTTGTCTGTACTGGTTACCCAACCAGCAATGGCATCCTCTGGCCTTTCTCTGTACTGGTTACCCAACCAGCAATGGCATCCTCTGGCCTTTCTCTGTACTGGTTACCCAACCAGCAATGGCATCCTCTGGGCTTTCTCAGTACTGGTTACCCAACCAGCAATGGCATCCTCTGGGCTTTCTCTGCACTGGTTACCCAACCAGCAACGGCATCCTCTGGCCTTTCTCGGTACTGGTTACCCAACCAGCAACAGCATCCTCTGGGCTTTCTCAGTACTGGTTACCCAACCAGCAATGGCATCCTCTGGGCTTTCTCCGTACTGGTTACCCAACCAGCAACAGCATCCTCTGGGCTTTCTCCGTAATGGTTACCCAACCAGCAATGGCATCCTCTGGGCTTTCTCTGCACTGGTTACCCAACCAGCAACGGCATCCTCTGGCCTTTCTCGGTACTGGTTACCCAACCAGCAACGGCATCCTCTGGGCTTTCTCAGCACTGGTTACCCAACCAGCAATGGTACAGAGAGGGGAGGGAGGAACCGGCGTCATGACGTGATCGCTCTGTCATTTGACGGAGAGATCACGTGGTAAACGGCCGCTATCAGCGGCTGTTTACCGTGATCCGTGATGCGCTGGGTCCTTGGGACCCGGCGGTCACGGATGTTCCCGAGTGCGCACCCCAGTTTCTGAGAGGACGTCCGCCCGGGATAAGCCGACCGCGCTGTAGCCGTCTTTCGGCTATGGCCTGGTCGGCATGTGGTTAATGGAAACCAGTACTGAGAAAGCCCCGAAGATGCCATTGCTGATTGGGAAACCAGTACAGTGAGTAATGTCACCCTGTGACACAAGGTATGTGTAGCGGTCAAGTGTGCGCTATCAGTGCAAATTTAGTTTTTTCCTCAGAACTGTATCGGAGTTCTGGGGGTTAATTGTACAGGAATTACTTTGGCATCAGTCTGGCTGGGCTGTACTGAAGTTCTGCCTGGTGATAGGTGCAGTGAGGCACCTGTGACAGGCTAAGAACCAGGCCTGGTTGGACGTCTTAAGTATCAATCTTTCCCGGAGCCAATCAGTGGGCACGTCTGGCCCCGCTGTGTAGTCTGGGAAGGGGTATTTAACCGGTTCCCAACTGGCGCACGACGATATACGTCGGCAGAATGGCACGGACAGGCAGGAGGGCGTATATATAAGTCCCTCCTTTAAGCTGTCCGTGCCATCGGCACATCATGCCATGTGGTTAACCCCTTCACTGCCAGTGTCATTTATACAGGAATCAATGCATTTAAATAGCACTGATTGCTGTATAAATGACAATGGTCCCAAAAAATGTGTCAAAAATGTCCGAAGTGTCCGCCATAATGTTGCAGTCACAATAAAAATCGCTGATCGCCGCCATTACTAATAAAAAAAAAATTATTAATAAAAATGCTATAAAACTATCCCCTATCTTGTAAACGTTATAACTTCTGCGCAAACCAATCAATAATCGCTTATTGCGATTTTTTTTACCAAAAGTATGTAAAGGAATACGTATCGGCCTAAACTGAGGAAAAAAAAATGTTTTTTTATATACTTTTTGGGGAAATTTATTATAGCAAAAAATAATGTGTTTTTTTTTCAAAATTGTCGCTCTTTTTTGTTTATAGCGCAAAAAATAAAAACCGCAGGGGCGATCAAATACCACCAAAAGAAAGCGCCATTTGTGGGGAAAAAAGGACGTCAATTTTGTTTGGGAGCCACGTCGCACGACCGCGCAATTGTCAGTTAAAGCGACACAGTGCCGAATCGCAAAAAGGGGCCTGGTCCTTTGGCTGCAAATTGGTCCGGGGCTGAAAGTGGTTAAGGTGCTGAAGTCATGTGTTGAGGGTTTGGCTTGCTCTTTGATTCCTGGTTCCGGTCCGGACCAACCCCGTGAGGGGTCCCGGACCCAGGAGTGTCTGCCGTCCCTGTAAGCATGGTCACCCTGACCAGCCCCAGAGGCCCTCATGGTCGGGGGTGGGGATCCGTCCGTTCCCGAGCCTCGGAACTGGCTAGTTCGAGGCCCAGTAACTGAAGGAGGATTCAGAGGTGTCCCGGTGTGCTCTCTGTATTGGAGGGGCCCAGCAACTAGCACATGTGACCAGGGGAGGACTCTTCGGAGGAGGGCCAAGAAGCTGGCTGCTCGGTAAGATCCTGGGAGCTAGACATGTGCAATTCATTTCGTTTTTTTTTTCGTTTTTCGTTTTTTTTCGTTATATTCGTTCATTCGTTATCGTACGAATGAACGAACGATTCGCTAAAAATCTTAACGAATAACGAATCGTTCGAATCGAACGAATACGAAAACAACGAAAATCCGAAATAACCAAATTAGAAACAACGAAACTACGAAAGAAGAAAATCCGAAAAACGAAAACAGGAACAACGAAAATCAAAATGAACGAAAAAATTCGTACATTCGTAACTTTTTTTTTTTTGTTGAATTGGTAATTTTCCGTGTCCCTTACAATGGCGCTGCTTAACGCGCCTCGAATGGATTGAACGAAAAAAATCGTACATTGGTAACTTTTTTTTTTGATTCGTAATTTTCCGTGTCTCTTACAATGGCGCTGCTTAACGTGCCTCGAATGGATTAAACGAAAAAATTCGTACATTCGTAACTTTTTTTTTTTTTCGATTCGTAATTTTCCGTGTCTCTTACAATGGCGCTGCTTAACGTGCCTCGAATGGATTGAACGAAAAAAATCGTACATTCGTAACTTTTTTTTTTGATTCGTAATTTTCCGTGTCCCTTACAATGGCGATGCTTAACGCGCCTCGAATGGATTGAACGAAATAAATCGTACATTTGTAACTTTTTATTTATCTTTTTCGATTCGTAATTTTCTGTGTCCCTTACAATGGCGCTGCTTAACGTGCTTCGAATGGATTGAACGAAAAAATTTCGTACATTCGTAACTTTTTTTTTCAATTCGTAACTTTTTTTTTCGATTCGTAAATTATTAAAATGTAATAATAGCAAAAACATTACATAAAATTATGAATTATTCTCCGATTACGAATCTACGAAAACAATGTTACGAATGTATGAATATGAATATGAAATTACGAATGTAACTAAATCTACGAAAATACGAATGCGTCCGAATTTCGAATAAACGAAAATTAAACTGACGGAAAAACGAATCAACGAAAAAATAACTCTTACGAAAATACGAATCGTTACGAATACGAACACCGACGACTTACGAATTTACGAATCAACGGAAATGAAAAAAACGAAACTAAAATAAACAAATTTTTTTCTACTGGGAGCTGAGATTGTATGGACACTAAAGAATCCACACTTCTCGTAGTATCGCCAAGAAGGCTGAGAGATTCGGGTACTGTGGGAAAGGTCCCTATTCATCTTCAGTTACAATCTAGTCTGTGGCAGAGACTTTGCAAAGTTTCCGGATCACATGTTGGCTGCCAAATCTCAGGCTAGAGGTTTATCCAGCAGTGAAGCGCCCAGCTGCGAGTGGCTACTCTCTGGGCTAATTAGAGACATTCAGTGGATGTCAGCAGTTCTGCAGTGCCTGAGTTTTATCACCCATGCCCTCTATTCCCACCTGAGACTGTGTTATGGTTGGATGTTACCCCCGCAAAATAAAAATCCTCAAAAAGGACTTTGTGTGTCTGCAGTAGACATGTGCGATTAGTTTCGTACGAATCCGAATTACGAATATTTACGAATACGAATTCTGTACGAAATTTCGTTTACGAATTTCGGATCCAAATTATCCGAATCCAAACTACCAAATGACGAATTTCAACTAATATGAAAGAAATTATAGCGGATATAACGAATGATTCGAATGAATTCGAGATTCAGTATAACGAATATCGACACTCTACGAATAATAACGAATTATCCGGAAACGTATTAACGTTACATAACACAAGTCTATTGTCTATTGTTCACCAATCACTCAGAGGAAGTACGAAATACGAAATTTTGTTTACGAATCCGAAATTTCGTATTTCGTACTTCCTCTGAGTGATTGGTGAACAATAGACAATAGACTTGTGTTATGTAACGTTAATACGTTTTCGGATAATTCGTTATTATTCGTAGAGTGCATAAAGAAGTAGATTTCTGAGTCCTGAGGTGGCAATCTAAAACACCTAAAATATGTCTGAGTGCCACATCCTACATATATGTCAAGAATTTACTTTTTTCAATAGGGAAAAAAGAAAGAAAAATGGACTTTATAGGCACTTATTAGAAGATTTTTATACAAAATTTATTGAAAAATATATGTGACAAAAATACTTAATACAAAATAGACAATCACACAAATATTGACGTAGACAATACTTGGAACTATATAAAAGGAAAAAGATCCGAGAGACTGCCCCTATGGGTTTGCAGTACCACAATGTAATTCGCTGAGCGTGGGATTGGTGTACATAGAACTTGCACCATGTAGTTTTCCCACTGGAGTGTGGACTGGCCCGAAGAGGGGTGGTCGTCGGTCCTGCCGATTAAAAGAAGGAACTTGTGCTCAACATGTTTCGCAACTACTGGGTCGCTTCCTCAGGAGCTTTCGTTCTAATTAGAAACACATTCTGTTATTTAATACAACATTGATACATATGTAACAAATAAACAATTTGCATAATCATTTATAAATAAATTTAGGCCCCTTTCACACCGGGGCGTTTTTCATGCGGTGCAGCGCTAAAAATTTTATAAAAAATCCGGCCCCTTTAACTCCAGTGTGAAAGCCGGCGGGCTCACACTGGAGCGGTGCGCTAGCAGGATGACAAAAAAAGTCCTGCTAGCAGCATCTTTGGAGCGGGATAGGAGCGGTGTGTTCACCGCTCCTATACCGCTCCTTCCCATTGATTAGTAAAACCGCGGCAATACCGCGGCTACGGCGGCGCTCTGCGGGGGGTGTTTAACCCTTTTTCGGCCGCTCGCGGGGGTAAAACGGCACCGCGAGCGGCCGAAAACCGCGGTGAAAACGACAGTAAAGCAGCGCTAAATATAGCGCTGCTTTACCGTCACCGCGGCTCACCGCCCCAGTGTGAAAGGGGCCTTACTGATGCAGCGCCCAACAAGGGAACCCTCCACTCTCTCTCACGCAGACAGATTCCAAAAAAAAAAATGGAAAGGGGATTTGGGACACCACTGAGCCACCAAAGAATAGTGTCACAGCCTCTAATGGGTGTGCTCACTGAAAGTGTCCGGCCTTTAGGGTCTCACTTTCAGTGAGCACACCCATTAGAGGCTGTGACACTATTCTTTGGTGGCTCAGTGGTGTCCCAAATCCCCTTTCCATCTGGTGTATATACATGGAGCTAGTTTGGAATCTGTCTGCGTGAGAGAGAGTGGAGGGTTCCCTTGTTGGGCGCTGCATCAGTAAGGCCCCTTTCACACTGGGGCGGTGAGCCGCGGTGACGGTAAAGCAGCGCTATATTTAGCGCTGCTTTACTGTCGTTTTCACCGCGGTTTTCGGCCGCTCGCGGTGCGGTTTTACCCCCCGCGAGCGGCCGAAAAAAGGGTTAAACACCCCCCGCAGAGCGCCGCCGTAGCCGCGGTATTGCCGCGGTTTTACCGCGGTCTCCCATTGTAATCAATGGGAAGGAGCGGTATAGGAGCGGTGAACACACCGCTCCTATCCCGCTCCAAAGATGCTGCTAGCAGGACTTTTTTTGTCATCCTGCTAGCGCACCGCTCCAGTGTGAAAGCCCGCCGGCTTTCACACTGGAGTTAAAGGGGCCGGATTTTTTTCATGCGGTGAACAGGCGCTATTTTTAGCGCTGCACCGCATGAAAAACGCCCCGGTGTGAAAGGGGCCTAAGTGTTTATAAATGTTTATTTATAAATGATTATGCAAATTGTTTATTTGTTACATATGTATCAATGTTGCATTAAATAACAGAATGTGTTTCTAATTAGAACGAAAGCTCCTGAGGAAGCGACCCAGTAGTTGCGAAACATGTTGAGCACAAGTTCCTTCTTTTAATCGGCAGGACCGACGACCACCCCTCTTCGGGCCAGTCCACACTCCAGTGGGAAAACTACATGGTGCAAGTTCTATGTACACCAATCCCACGCTCAGCGAATTACATTGTGGTACTGCAAACCCATAGGGGCAGTCTCTCGGATCTTTTTCCTTTTATATAGTTCCAAGTATTGTCTACGTCAATATTTGTGTGATTGTCTATTTTGTATTAAAGGGGTGTTTCAGCTTCAAAAAAAAAAAAAATTTAAAAGTCAGCAGCTAAAAAACAAGTCGCTGCTGACTTTTAATAAGCACACTTACCCTCCCAGGGCGCCCGCGCTGCCGTTCGTGGAGGCCGAGATGTCCCTCGGCGTCCCGGATCCAGCGCCGCCATCCTCAGTAAGGGCAGCGGCTTCGCGCGGCCTACTGCGCATGCGCGAGTCGTATTTGTGAATGGGGAACGCGCTGTGTTGTGGGACACAGTTCCCACAACACACCGCGCCCCATTCACCTGAAGACGGAAGAAGAGAAGATCACCGCGGCGTTGGAGGAGGCAGATTAGGACGATCTGCCTAGCAACAGCCATTTCTGGTAAGTAAAAAAAAAAAAAATTTTTATTTTTTTTTTATTTTAAATTGTTATTTTTATTTTTTTTTATTTTAAATTGTTACTAACATTTTTTGTAGTTTTCATTTTTAGGGTGTCCCACCACTTTAAGTATTTTTGTCACATATTTTTTTCAATAAATTTTGTATAAAAATCTTCTAACAAGTGCCTATAAAGTCCATTTTTCTTTCTTTTTTCCTATTGAAAAAAGTAAATTCTTGACATTATTCGTAGAGTGTCGATATTCGTTATACTGAATCTCTAATTCATTCGAATCATTTGTTATATCCGCTATAATTTCTTTCATATTAGTTGAGATTATATTCGTAGAGTGTCGATATTCGTAACGATTCGCAGGAATCCGAATCAAATTTCGTACACGAATTACGATTATTTTTGAATACGAAATAAAATGAAACGGAACAAATTTTTGGACAGCTCCCGTGTCCAGTCGGCATCTGAAGTCGCTGGGCACAACCCCGGGAACCCCCCGACAACAACCGACGAGCCACGAGGAGGGAATGGGTGTCACTGGGACGGGAATATGAGGGAATGGGTGTCACGGGACAGGAATATGAGGGAATGGGTGTCACTGGACAGGAATATGAGGGAATGGGTGTCACTGGGACAGGAAGATGAGGGAATGGGTGTCACTGGGACAGGAAGATGAGGGAATGGGTGTCACTGGGACAGGAAGATGAGGGAATGGGTGTCACTGGGACAGGAAGATGAGGGAATGGGTGTCACTGGGACAGGAATATGAGGGAATGGGTGTCACTGGGACAGGAATATGAGGGAATGGGTGTCACTGGGACAGGAATATGAGGGAATGGGTGTCACTGGGACAGCAATATGAGGGAATGGGTGTCACTGGGACAGGAATATGAGGGAATGGGTGTCACTGGGACTGTAAGATGAGGGAATGGGTGTCACTGGGACTGGAATATGAGGGAATGGGTGTCACTGGGACAGGAAGATGAGGGAATGGGTGTCACTGGGACAGGAAGATGAGGGAATGGGTGTCACTGGGACAGGAAGATGAGGGAATGGGTGTCACTGGGACAGCAATATGAGGGAATGGGTGTCACTGGGACAGGAATATAAAGGAACGGGTGTCACTGGGACAGGAAGATGAGGGAATGGGTGTCACTGGGACTGGAAGATGAGGGAATGGGTGTCACTGGACAGGAATATGAGGGAATGGGTGTCACTGGGACTGTAAGATGAGGGAATGGGTGTCACTGGGACTGTAAGATGAGGGAATGGGTGTCACTGGGACAGGAAGATGAGGGAATGGGTGTCACTGGGACTGTAAGATGAGGGAATGGGTGTCACTGGGACTGGAATATGAGGGAATGGGTGTCACTGGGACAGGAATATAAAGGAACGGGTGTCACTGGGACAGGAAGATGAGGGAATGGGTGTCACTGGGACAGGAATATGAGGGAATGGGTGTCACTGGGACAGGAAGATGAGGGAATGGGTGTCACTGGGACAGGAAGATGAGGGAATGGGTGTCACTGGGACAAAGGAAACTAATATCAATATACAGAGGATTTAACCCCCACCTCAGATCACAAACTTGTAAAACTGAAATATACAGACATATAATAGCAGAAAAGGATAAAAAGTAAAGAAAAGAATAAAAATGATAAAAAGTAACAGAACATCTCTGACTTGTTACATTGTTTCTTGTTCTGATTGTAGTTTTGTATCCTACAGATAGATGGGGGAGGGGCACATAATAATATATGGGAGGAGTCACTATAGTAATAGAAGTTTATTGATCCCGGTATATAGAAGATATATATATATTGATCCCTCACCCCTGTATGTAGAAGAATATGTATCCCTGTATATATTGATCCCTGTATATAGACGATATATATATATATTTAATAACTCTCACGTGACCTTTCCCCTACATGTGGCACCACGTGACCTCTTGCCCCATCAGCACTCGGTGACCGATAGTAACCCCCCTCCCCATAGACAGGCCAATCAGCAGAAGGCCGCTCCCCCTTGTCACTGTGTACGGTCCGAATCTCCGCCCACAGGTGACATTGTCAGTGTAACGACGAGCCAAGCCCCGCCCTCCCCCGTACTCCTCATGCGTGTTCAGCCAACCAGCGGGCGCGGGGCGGGGAATTGGGGAGGGTAGGGCCCGCCCTGGGCGTGGCTTGGTAGTGGGGGGCTACTCGGTGCAGTCAGGCCCGGCGGGGGAGCGGGAAGATGGCGGCGTCCTCGGGGTCTCTGCTGCACGGGGTGGCGGGGGCTCTGGGGGCCTCGGAACCGGCACTGCGCCTCATCCTCTCCATCTTCATCGGTGAGCGGAGCGGAGCGGGGAGGGGGGCAAAGTCCGGGGATTGGGGGGAGATCAGAAACACACAGGGGGGGCAATAGATGAGATGCACAGGTGGGGGGGGGGCAATAGCTGAGATGCACAGGTGGAAGGGGGGCAATAGATGAGATGCACAGGTGGAGGGGGGGCAATAGATGAGATGCACAGGTGGAGGGGGGGCAATAGATGAGATGCACAGGTGGGGGGGGGGGCAATAGATGAGATGCACAGGTGGAGGAGGGGGGCAATAGATGAGATGCACAGGTGGGGGGGGGCAATAGATGAGATGCACAGGTGGAGGGGGGGCAATAGATGAGATGCACAGGTGGAGGGGGGGCAATAGATGAGATGCACAGGTGGGGGGGGGGGGCAATAGATGAGATGCACAGGTGGAGGGGGGGGCAATAGATGAGATGCACAGGTGGGGGGGGGGCAATAGATGAGATGCACAGGTGGAGGGGGGGCAATAGATGAGATGCACAGGTGGAGGGGGGGGGGCAATAGATGAGATGCACAGGTGGAGGGGGGGCAATAGATGAGATGCACAGGTGGAGGGGGGGGGGCAATAGATGAGATGCACAGGTGGAGGGGGGGCAATAGACGAGATGCACAGGTGGAGGGGGGGCAATAGATGAGATGCACAGGTGGAGGGGGGCAATAGGGGAGATGCACAGGTGGAGGGGGGGCAATAGATGAGATGCACAGGTGGAGGGGGGGCAATAGAGGAGATGCACAGGTGGAGGGGGGGCAATAGATGAGATGCACAGGTGGAGGGGGGGGCAATAGATGAGATGCACAGGTGGAGGGGGGTTAATAGATGAGATGCACAGGTGGAGGAGGGGTTAATAGATGAGATGCACAGGTGGAGGGGGGGCAATAGATGAGATGCACAGGTGGAGGGGGGGCAATAGATGAGATGCACAGGTGGAGGGGGGCAATAGATGAGATGCACAGGTGGAGGGGGGGCAATAGAGGAGATGCACAGGTGGAGGGGGGCAATAGATGAGATGCACAGGTGGAGGGGGGGCAATAGGGGAGATGCACAGGTGGAGGGGGGGCAATAGATGAGATGCACAGGTGGAGGGGGGGCAATAGATGAGATGCACAGGTGGAGGGGGGGGGCAATAGATGAGATGCACAGGTGGAGGGGGGCAATAGATGAGATGCACAGGTGGAGGGGGGGCAATAGATGAGATGCACAGGTGGAGGGGGGGCAATAGATGAGATGCACAGGTGGAGGGGGGGGGCAATAGATGAGATGCACAGGTGGAGGGGGGGCAATAGATGAGATGCACAGGTGGAGGGGGGCAATAGATGAGATGCACAGGTGGAGGGGGGGGGCAATAGATGAGATGCACAGGTGGAGGGGGGGCAATAGATGAGATGCACAGGTGGAGGGGGGGGCAATAGATGAGATGCACAGGTGGAGGGGGGGGGCAATAGATGAGATGCACAGGTGGAGGGGGGGGGGGGGCAATAGATGAGATGCACAGGTGGAGGGGGGGGCAATAGATGAGATGCACAGGTGGAGGGGGGGGGGCAATAGATGAGATGCACAGGTGGAGGGGGGGCAATAGATGAGATGCACAGGTGGAGGGGGGGCAATAGATGAGATGCACAGGTGGAGGGGGGGGGCAATAGATGAGATGCACAGGTGGAGGGGGGGGGCAATAGATGAGATGCACAGGTGGAGGGGGGGGGGCAATAGATGAGATGCACAGGTGGAGGGGGGGGGGGGCAATAGATGAGATGCACAGGTGGAGGGGGGGCAATAGATGAGATGCACAGGTGGAGGGGGGGCAAAAGATGAGATGCACAGGTGGAGGGGGGGCAATAGATGAGATGCACAGGTGGGGGGGGGCAATAGATGAGATGCACAGGTGGAGGGGGGGCAATAGATGAGATGCACAGGTGGGGGGGGGGGGCAATAGATGGAAGGGATGCACAGGTGGAGGGGGGGGGGGGCAATAGATGAGATGCACAGGTGGTGGGGGGGGGCAATAGATGAGATGCACAGGTGGAGGGGGGGGCAATAGATGAGATGCACAGGTGGAGGGGGGGGGCAATAGATGAGATGCACAGGTGGAGGGGGGGGCAATAGATGAGATGCACAGGTGGAGGGGGGGGGGAGGGCAAGGGCAATAGATGAGATGCACAGGTGGAGGGGGGGGGGGGCGGGCGCGAGGATAGATGAGATGCACAGGTGGAGGGGGGGCAATAGATGAGATGCACAGGTGGAGGGGGGGAGATGCACAGGGGAGGGGGGGGCAATAGATGAGATGACAGGTGGAGGGGGGGGCAAATAGCATGCAGGTGGAGGGGGGGCAATAGATGATGGCAATAGAGGGGGGGGGGGCAATAGAGATGCACAGGTGGAATAGGGGGGGCACAGGTGGAGGGGGGGGGGCAATAGATGAGATGCACAGGTGGAGGGGGGGCAATAGATGAGATGCACAGGTGGAGGGGGGCAATAGAGGAGATGCACAGGTGGAGGGGGGGCAATAGATGAGATGCACAGGTGGAGGGGGGGGCAATAGAGGAGATGCACGGGTGGAGGGGGGGGCAATAGAGGAGATGCACAGGTGGAGGGGGGGCAATAGAGATGCACAGGTGGAGGGGGGGCAATAGAGGAGATGCACAGGTGGAGGGGGGGGGGCAATAGAGGAGATGTGGAGGGGGGGCAATAGATGAGATGCACAGGTGGAGGGGGGGCAATAGATGAGATGTGGAGGGGGGGGCAATAGATGAGATGCACAGGTGGAGGGGGGGCAATAGATGAGATGCACAGGTGGAGGGGGGGCAATAGATGAGATGCACAGGTGGAGGGGGGGCAATAGATGAGATGCACAGGTGGGGGGGGGGGGGCATTAGATGAGATGCACGGAGGGGGGCAATAGAGGAGATGCACGGAGGGGGGCAATAGATGAGATGCACAGGTGGAGGGGGGGCAATAAATGAGATGCACAGGTGGAGGGGGGGGCAATAGATGAGATGCACGGAGGGGGGCAATAGATGAGATGCACAGGTGGAGGGGGGGCAATAGATGAGATGCACAGGTGGAGGGGGGGGGCAATAGATGAGATGCACAGGTGGAGGGGGGGGGGCAATAGATGAGATGCACAGGTGGAGGGGGGGGGCAATAGATGAGATGCACAGGTGGAGGGGGGGGGGCAATAGATGAGATGCACAGGTGGAGGGGGGGCAATAGATGAGATGCACAGGTGGAGGAGGGGGGCAATAGATGAGATGCACAGGGGGAGGAGGGGGGCAATAGATGAGATGCACAGGGGGGGGGGGGGGGGCAATAGATGAGATGCACAGGTGGAGGGGGGGGGAATAGAGAAGGTGGACAGGTGGGATGGAAAGTGAGGCAGGTGGAGGGGGGGGGGACAGGTAGAGGAGAAGCACAGGTGGAGGGGGGGGGCAATAGATGAGATGCACAGGTGGAGGGGGGGGGGCAGTAGAGGAGTTGCACAGGTGGAGGGGGGGCAGTAGAGGAGATGCACAGGTGGAGGGGGGCAGTAGAGGAGATGAGGTGGAAAGGGGGAGGAGAGATGCACAGGTGGAGGGGGGGGGAGGAGAGGCAAGGTGGGAGGGGAGGGAGATGCACAGGTGGGGAAGGGGGGAGAGCGGGGGGGGGGGGCAGTAGAGGAGGGATGCACAGGCGATGGGGGGGGGGGGGAGGGGACAGGTGGGAGAGGCGGTTGGGGGTGGGGGGGGGGGGAAAGGTCGGGGGGGTTGGGGGGGGGGGGAGGGCACAGGTGGGGGGGGGGGGAGAGGGGACAGGTGGGAGAGGCGGGGGGGGGGGGGGGGGAGGAGGAGATGACAGGTGGAGGGGGGGGGGGGGGGGGAGGGAGGGACAGGAGATGCAGGTGGGGGGGGGAGGGGAGGGGACAGGTGGGGAGGGGGGGCAGTTGGGGGGGGGTGGAGTTAGAGGCGCAGTGGGGGGGAGCACAGGGGAGGGGGGGAGAGTAGAGGAGATGCACAGGGGGGGGAGGGGGGGCAGTAGGGGGAGATGCACAGGGAGAGGGGACAGGGGGAGAGGCGATGGGGGGGGGCAGTAGAGGGGAGGTGGGAGAAGGTGGAGGGGGGGGGGGGAGATAGGGGGGGGGGGTGGGAGAGGGGGGGTGATGAAAAGGGGGGGGGGGGCCCACTCGAGGTGCGGCCTCACCGAGGGGAAGGTGGGAGGGGGGGGGGGGCGGTAGCCAGGTGGGGGGGGCGATAGAATGGGGGGGGGGGGGGGGGGAGGGGGGACTAAAATAGAGGGGGGTGGAGAGGGGGGGAGGTAGAGAAAGGGGGGTATACACAAAATGATGAAGGATGTAATGGGGTGATTGGTGGAGGGGGGAGTAGGACAGGAAGGGGGAGTGTGGGACCCAGTTGGAGGGGTAAAAAGAAATCGCACTGGATGAGGAAGGAGGGGGGGGGGGCACAGACAGATGTAGGGGACAACTAAGAGGGGGCGGGTGGGAGAGGCGATGGAGGGATTGGGGGTGGGGGGGAGAGAGGGGACGAGGGGGGTGGGGGGACAGGTGGGAGAGGTGATGTTGGGGGTGGGGGGGGGAGAGTGGACAGGTGGGAGAAGGGGGGGTGGGGGGGATGTGGGGGGGAGAGAGGGGACAGGTGGGAGAGGCGATGTTGGGGGTGGGGGGAGAGGGGACAGGTGGGAGAGGCGATGTTGGGGGTGGGGGGGGAGAGGGGACAGGTGGGAGAGGCGATGTTGGGGGTGGGGGAAGAGAGGGGACAGGTGGGAGAGGCGATGGGGGGGTGTAAAGTGATTGTGGGTCCCTGGGAGGGGGTTACATTGATGCATTATGGGTAAGGACCAGAGGCTGTAGCACTACCCAAGTGGGTGGAGTCTCTGCTGGGAGAGACATGATTGGTTGGGAGGTCTGGAGCGATCGGTGTCAGTACTGCGGACGATCGCACACAGGAAGGAAGGAGACGTTTGATTTTGAAAACGTAACTTTTATGTAACATTTTGTATCATCTGATATCTTCTCACTATGACCTCACCTTCCTCTTTTTCTCCCCCCCCTCCCCCACACAGGGTACCCTTTGGCCTTATTCCAGCGTCACTTCCTCTTTAAGAAGCGGCCGTCGCACATCCATCTGTTCAACACGGTGACCGGGCTCTGCATCGCCTACTTCAACTTCGGTATGTCGGGGGAGGGGGGGTGCTTCATTTAGATCCCCGCCTGGATGATGCAACGTGCTGAGCGCTGCTCTCCGGGAAAAGCCGCTGTCTCTGATTTTAGATGCCGGGAGATATAGATAGTCGGGGGGGGGGGGGGAGGGGTAGATCCTTCCATTTATGGGCGGGTCCACGCTCTAAAAATAAAGCAGGAGAACTTTTTTGGGGGGCGGTAAGAAAAGAGAAACTTTTATTATCTGATACAATTCTGGAGATGAATTATGAGAATGGGGCGTGGTTCCTTCTTCCTATGAAGATCTATTCCCTT
The DNA here is from genome assembly GCA_028564925.1 of Lithobates sylvaticus. Classification (NCBI taxonomy): domain Eukaryota; kingdom Metazoa; phylum Chordata; class Amphibia; order Anura; family Ranidae; genus Lithobates; species Lithobates sylvaticus. The sequence goes on from CM053036.1 coordinate 4,161,937, forward strand.
CTGTGATTGGTTACTATGAGAGAGATTTTGGTCTTTATCATTGATGTCATTGGATGATAGCGGAAGGAAAGTTGGTGGGAAAATTTAAAAAATATGAGATGGGGGGGGGAAGTATTCACAGCGCTTCACTTTTTCCACATTTTGTTATGTTGCAGCCGTATTCCAAAATGGATTAAATTCATTATTTTCATCAAAATTCTACAAACATCCCATAATGACAACGTGAGAGAAGATTGTTTGAAATTTTTGCAAATGTATTAAAAATAGGAAAAAATCCCATGTACACAAATATCGCAGGCTCCTCCCATGTACATAAATATCGCAGGCTCCTCCCATGTACATAAATATCGCAGGCTCCTCCCATGTACATAAGTATCGCAGGCTCCTCCCATGTACATAAGTATCGCAGGCTCCTCCCATGTACATAAGTATCGCAGGCTCCTCCCATGTACACAAGTATCGCAGGCTCCTCCCATGTACACAAATATCGCAGGCTCCTCCCATGTACACAAGTATCGCAGGCTCCTCCCATGTACACAAGTATCGCAGGCTCCTCCCATGTACACAAGTATCGCAGGCTCCTCCCATGTACACAAGTGTCGCAGGCTCCTCCCATGTACACAAGTATCGCAGGCTCCTCCCATGTACACAAGTGTCGCAGGCTCCTCCCATGTACACAAGTGTCGCAGGCTCCTCCCATGTACACAAGTGTCGCAGGCTCCTCCCATGTACACAAGTGTCGCAGGCTCCTCCCATGTACACAAGTGTCGCAGGCTCCTCCCATGTACACAAGTGTCGCAGGCTCCTCCCATGTACACAAGTGTCGCAGGCTCCTCCCATGTACACAAGTGTCGCAGGCTCCTCCCATGTACACAAGTGTCGCAGGCTCCTCCCATGTACACAAGTGTCGCAGGCTCCTCCCATGTACACAAGTGTCGCAGGCTCCTCCCATGTACACAAGTGTCGCAGGCTCCTCCCATGTACACAAGTGTCGCAGGCTCCTCCCATGTACACAAGTGTCGCAGGCTCCTCCCATGTACACAAGTGTCGCAGGCTCCTCCCATGTACATAAGTGTCGCAGGCTCCTCCCATGTGCATAAGTGTCGCAGGCTCCTCCCATGTGCACAAGTGTCGCAGGCTCCTCCCATGTGCACAAGTGTCGCAGGCTCCTCCCATGTGCATAAGTGTCGCAGGCTCCTCCCATGTGCACAGGTGTCGCAGGCTCCTCCCACGTGCACAGGTGTCGCAGGCTCCTCCCACGTGCACAGGTGTCGCAGGCTCCTCCCACGTGCACAGGTGTCGCAGGCTCCTCCCAGGTGCACAGGTGTCGCAGGCTCCTCCCACGTGCACAGGTGTCGCAGGCTCCTCCCCGCTTACCATAGCGGCAGAGACGATCCATTCCCCTGTGAGTCGAGGAATGATGGCCCCTCCCACTCGGCTCCATACCATTGGGTGACAGGAGCGACGTCAAACACTTCAGCCCAATGGCCTTAAAGGGGAAAAATACATTTTGTTGAAAAAAAAAATGACTTTTATTTTATTTTTTTTATTGCATTTTAGTGTAAATATGAGATGTGTCTCTCTGACCCCCCCGATCTCACATTAAAGAGGACCTGTCATGCTTTTTTTTTTGGGGGATATTTACATGTAATGGGAAAATAAAAGTCATCCCAAATTTTTTTTTTTTATTATTTTTTTAAGGGGACAGTGTAAAAGACATATATTTTTTTTTTTTCTTTTTTTTTTTGCGTGCAGAAGTGAACGCATACGCAAGTCGCACTCGCATATGAAAACGATATTCAAACCACTCATGTGAGGTATCGCCACGATCAGTAGAGCGAGAGCAATAATTCTAGCCCTAGACCTCCTCTGTAACTCAAATCTGGTAACCTGTAGAAATTTTTAAACGTCGCCAATGGAGATTTTTAAGGGTCAAAGTTTGTCGCCATTCCACAAGCGGGGGGCGCAACTTTGAAGCGCGACATGTTGGGTATCAATTTACTCTGCGTAACATTTTCTTTCACAATATGAAAAAAAAAAATGGCCTAACTTTACTGTTTTCCTAATTTTTTTTAAGTGTACCCCCCCCCCAAAAAAAAATTTGCATTTGTAAGACCGCTGTGAAAATATGGTGTGACATAAAAGTATTGCAATGACCGCCATTTTATTCTCTAGGGGTGTCTGAAAAAATATATGTACAATGTTTGGGGGTTCTAAGTAATTTTCTAACAAATAAACATGATTTTAACTTGTAAACAAAAGTGAAGAGGGGGAAAAAAAGAGAAACCTTTTTTTATATAATAATAAAATATAAAATTTTTTATTAAAAAAAGAAAAAAATGTTTTATTATTATTTATATTATAATATAAAAACAATTCTTATTTTTTCCCCTCTTCACCTTTTTTTATTTTTATTTATTTATTTTTTTTTTTCTTTTTTTTTTTTTCTTTCCCACAATAGTGGAGTTACCCTTGAAGATTGTAGACTCTTTTAGTAAATCCTCTTCAGCCCGTCCTTACATGTAATAGGAATAAAAGTGATCCCAAAATAATTTATTTTTTTTTTTAAGGGGACAGTGTAAAATAATTTATTTTTTTATTTTTTTTGGCGTGCGGAAGTGAACACATACGCAAGTCGCACTCGCATATGAAAACGATATTCAAACCACTCATGTGAGTTATCGCCGCGATCGGTAGAGCGAGAGCAATAATTCTAGCCCTAGGCCTCCTCTGTATCTTTAAAAAAAAAAAAATGTTTTATTATTTTATATTATAATATAAAAAAAAAAATCTTTTTTTTTTCTTTTTTTATTTATTTTTATTCTTTTTTTTTTTTTCTTTCCCACAATAGTGGAGTTACCCTTTGAAGATTGTAGACTCTTTTAGTAAATCCTCTTCAGCCTGTCCTTACATGAAATGGGAATAAAAGTGATCCCAAAATAATTTTATTTTATAAGGGGACAGTATAAAATAATTTTTTTTTTTTTATTATTTATTTTTTTTGCGTGCAGAAGTGAACACATACGCAAGTCGCACCCTCATATGAAAACGATATTCAAACCACTCATGTGAGGTATCGCCACGATCGGTAGAGCGAGAGCAATAATTCTAGCCCTAGGCCTCCTCTGTATCTTAAAAAAAATAAAAAATTGTTTTATTATTTATATTATAATATTAAAAAAAAATCTTTTTTTATATTATAATATAAAAAAAATCTTCTTCTTTTTTTTTTTTTTTATTTATTTTTTTCTTTCCCACAATAGTGGAGTTACCCTCGAAGATTGTAAACTCTTTTAGTAAATCCTCTTCAGCCCGTCCTGTTGTCACACCCGGTGAGGTGGAATGTGCGCACCGCGTGTCATTACGCGGCTGACAGAACAACAATTGTTACAAGTAGCAAAAAAAATGTTGGCGTAATGATAACGATTTGTACTTTGATCGGCGTTGATCGCTGTGGCAGTTTTTTTGGGCCCGGTGCCAGCTGGCCTTCAGTGCCGCAGACCGTTGTTTGTAACTCTTTCTGTTATATGTTTGGACCGGAGGGCCACTTTAATCTCTGTGCGGTGGACGGGGATTAGTAGCCGCCCGGTGTGTTCTCTGAAGGTGAAGAATGTGTTGAGGGTACGGGGGGGGGAATGTGTGCCAGGGGTAAGGTACGGACGCACCCTGCAGCTCCTGGCACACAATGGAGCTGGCCGCGTTCCCGCGTTCAGTGATTGGGTGAGATAATCTTTGCCTCACATCGATCTGTGTCTCTTCTGACCCAGAGACCTTGTCTACAGACAGCCGGGCTGGGGAGGTCCTGATATGGCGGGGGGCTTCTATGTATAGACACTTCACACTGGGGGGGGGGGGGGGGGGACCAACCCTTAAAGGGGAACTTCACCCAAATCTGTAAGTCTGCCACAAAGAAAAGGGCAAAGGTAAAATGTACTTCCATGGCAATTGGGAAAAGACAGAACTTTCCATGCCTTCCATTGAACCCTCCGCGTGTCGTCCACCATATTCTTTAAGAACATTCATTTTTTTTTTTTTTTTTATTTTTTTTAAATCTTTATTTAAGGTATGCGGGCTACACAAAGTGGCATAATATCACATACATTGATCAACTACATCAAATGATTGGCCATAACAGTAGTCCTTCAAAATTTCCAAACATCCTAATGATATATTTAAAGCGGTTCTTCACTCATTTCATTTAGTAAATCTCTTTGCCTTCAAATCAGGCAAAGAGTACTAAATTAAATTTTTTTTTTTTTTTTTTTTTTTACTTACCTTGTAATTGAAGACTTCCGGTCTTCTCCCTCTGCGGCGGCGGGCGGGGTCTTGCGTCGATCGTTGTCACGCCGCACTGTCCACTGGGATCTGGTGTCATTGATCCCAGGAGTCAGTGCGGGCATCTTCCGAAATCTCGCGAGATTTCGGCCACATCTTCCGAAATCTCCCGAGATTTCGGCCGCATCTGCCGAAATCTCGTGGGATCTCGGCAGATGAGCCGTTACTGCGCACGCGCGAGTAACGGCAGTGCATGCTGGGCCATCTAAAGTCCCTGTGGGTGTTTCACATGCCCACAGGCAAGATGGCCCCCAGCACTAAAGAAGAAGACGAGGAACTTCATCGGACGAAAACTGGCGGCGATCGAGATGGAAGATGGAACAGGTGAGTCCCCTAATAAAGGTAAGCACAGTTTATATTACATCCTAAAAAAAAAAAATTTTTTTTCAGAGTGCAGAACCGCTTTAAGAACATTCTACAGTGGGGGGAAAATAACGATCGTCTCCCCTGCAGATTGTGTAAATTTTTCCCACTTACATAGAAATGAAGGTCTATAATTTGTATCATAGGTGTATTTTATATGATAGAGACGGAATATCAACCAAAAATCCATAAAAAAACACATGATACAAATAGAGTTCAGTGAGTAAAATTAAGTATTTGATCCCCAAGGAGAACATGACTTAGTAGTTGGTGTAGAAACCCTTGTTGGCGATCACAGAGGTCAGACGTTTCTTGTAGGTGGTGACCAGGTTTGCACATCTCAGGAGGGATTTTGCTCCTCTCTTCTCTACAGATCTTCTCCAAATCCTGAAGGTTTCTTGGCAACTCAGTTTCAGCTCCTTTCATACATTTTCTATAGGATTAAGGTCTGGAGACTGGTTAGGCCACTCCATTACCTTCTTCTTGAGCCCCTCCTTTGTTGCCTTGGTGGTATGTTTTGGGTCATTGTCATGCTGGAAGACTCATCCATGACCCATCTTCAGTGTTCTGGATGAGGGAAGAAGGTTCTCCTCTAAGATTTTACAATACATGGCCCGTCCATTGGCCCCTCAATGGGGCAAAGTCGGCCTGTACCTTTATCAGAGAAACAGCCCCAAATCATCATGTTTCCCCCTCCGTGTGACTGTAGGGATGGTGTTCTTAGGGTCATAGTCAGCAGTTTTCTTCCTCCAAACACGGCGAGTCGAGTTAATGCCAAAGAGCTCAATTTTGGTCTCATCTGACCACAGAACTTTCTCTGCCGATCCGACCTCCCAATCCTTCTCTGAATCATTTAGATGTTCATTGGCAAACTTTAGACGGACCTGTACATGTGTCTTCCTGAGGAGGGGGACCTGTACATGTGTCTTCCTGAGGAGGGGGACCTGTACATGTGTCTTCCTGAGGAGGAGGAGGACCTGTACATGTGTCTTCCTGAGGAGGAGGACCTGTACATGTGTCTTCCTGAGGAGGAGGACCTGTACATGTGTCTTCCTGAGGAGGAGGACCTGTACAAGTGTCTTCCCGAGGAGGAGGACCTGTACATGTGTCTTCCTGAGGAGGGGGACTGTACATGTGTCTTCCTGAGGAGGGGGTACCTGTACATGTGTCTTCCTGAAGGAGGGGGACCTGTACATGTGTCTTCCCGAGGAGGAGGACCTGTACATGTGTCTTCCCGAGGAGGAGGACCTGTACGTGTGTCTTCCCGAGGAGGAGGACCTGTACGTGTGTCTTCCCGAGGAGGGGGACCTGTACGTGTGTCTTCCCGAGGAGGCGGACCTGTACGTGTGTCTTCCTGAGGAGGGTGACCTGTACGTGTGTCTTCCTGGGGAGGGGGACCTGTACGTGTGTCTTCCTGAGGAGGGGGACCTGTACACGTGTCTTCCTGAGGAGGGGGACCTGTACGTGTGTCTTCCTGAGGAGGGGGACCTGTACGTGTGTCTTCCTGAGGAGGGGGACCTGTTCGTGTGTCTTCCTGAGGAGGGGGACCTGTACGTGTGTCTTCCTGAGGAGGGGGACCTGTTCGTGTGTCTTCCTGAGGAGGGGGACCTGTACACGTGTCTTCCTGAGGAGGACCTGTACGTGTGTCTTCCTGAGGAGGAGGACCTGTACGTGTGTCTGAGGAGGGGGACCTGAGGAGGAGGGGGGACTGTACACGTGTCTTCCTGAGGTGTCTTCCTGAGGAGGGGGACCTGTACACGTGTCTTCCTGAGGAGGGGGACCTGTACACGTGTCTTCCTGAGGAGGGGGAACCTGTACACGTGTCTTCCTGAGGAGGGGGACATGTACACGTGTCTTCCTGAGGAGGGGGACCTGTACACGTGTCTTCCTGACCTGTACGTGTCTTCCTGAGGAGGGGGACCTGTACACCTGTCTTCCTGAGGAGGGGGACCTGTGAGGAGGGGTCTGTACTGAGGAGGAGGGGGGGACCTGTACATGTGTCTTCCTGAGGAGGAGGGGGAGGGGGAGGGGGACCTGTACACGTGTCTTCCTGAGGAGGGGGACCTGTACACGTGTCTTCCTGAGGAGGGGGGACCTGTACATGTGTCTTCCTGAGGAGGGGGACCTGTACATGTGTGTCTTCCTGAGGAGGGGGACCTGTACATGTGTCTTCCTGAGGAGGGGGACCTTGCAGGATTTCAATCCATGGTGGTGTATTGTGTTACCAATGGTTTGTTTGGTGACTGTGGTCCCAACTGCCTTGAGATCCTTCACAAGCTCCTCCCGTGTAGTTCTGGGCGGATCCCTCACTTTTCTCATGACCATCCTCACCCCATGAGGAGAAATCCTCCATGGAGCTCCAGACTGAGGACGATTGATGGTTATTTTGTATTTCTTCCATTTGCAAATAATCGCTCCAACAGTTGTCTCCTTCTCACCGATCTTCTTGCTGATGGTCTTGTAGCCCATTCCAGCCTTGTGCAGGTCTACAATCTTCTCCCCGACGTCCTCTGACAGATCTTTGGTCTTCCCCATGATGGTGAGGATTGGATGGACCGGACCAGTACTGATACCGATCCGACCTTCATACATAGAACGCATGAAGGTAATAAACACTTTCAACCTTTTAGAAGCACTTTAATTATTCATTTCCGTTGGGTTGGGGGTAATTAGTATTCAGTTTATTTGGCCCGGAGTTGGGTAATTATAAATCACTTTGTTTACATGTTGCCATTGTAACGGCAAAGTAAGTGTGAGGTCATGTTTGGGTGTTATGGTGACGAGCTCCGGCGTCACCGACAATGTGAGGAGCCTTGCCAGAACTCGGAGTCTCCTGAGGACTTCTGGGATTTATGGCGTTCTTCATCCCAGGAGTCTGCAGGTTACATCATAATATTAGGCAAAAATACAACAAAAAAGGTATTTCCAGAAAAAGAATAAAAAAAAAAACAAATCTTGCTCTTTATGTAAATTATTCATTTAAAAATAGTGCTGTCTCATGCCGCGGCTCTCTCCCCGTATCCGGCTGTCGCATGACGCGGCTCTCTCCCCGTATCCGGCTGTCTCATGCCGCGGCTCTCTCCCCGTATCCGGCTGTCTCATGCCGCGGCTCTCTCCCCGTATCCGGCTGTCTCATGCCGCGGCTCTCTCCCCGTATCCGGCTGTCTCATGACGCGGATCTCTCCCCGTATCCGGCTGTCGCATGACGCGGCTCTCTCCCCGTATCCGGCTGTCGCATGACGCGGCTCTCTCCCCGTATCCGGCTGTCTCATGACGCGGCTCTCTCCCCGTATCCGGCTGTCTCATGACGCGGCTCTCTCCCCGTATCCGGCTGTCTCATGACGCGGCTCTCTCCCCGTATCCGGCTGTCGCATGACGCGGCTCTCTCCCCGTATCCGGCTGTCTCATGACGCGGCTCTCTCCCCGTATCCGGCTGTCGCATGACGCGGCTCTCTCCCCGTATCCGGCTGTCTCATGACGCGGCTCTCTCCCCGTATCCGGCTGTCTCATGACGCGGCTCTCTCCCCGTATCCGGCTGTCGCATGACGCGGCTCTCTCCCCGTATCCGGCTGTCGCATGACGCGGCTCTCTCCCCGTATCCGGCTGTCGCATGACGCGGCTCTCTCCCCGTATCCGGCTGTCTCATGACGCGGCTCTCTCCCCGTATCCGGCTGTCTCATGACGCGGCTCTCTCCCCGTATCCGGCTGTCGCATGACGCGGCTCTCTCCCCGTATCCGGCTGTCGCATGACGCGGCTCTCTCCCCGTATCCGGCTGTCGCATGACGCGGCTCTCTCCCCGTATCCGGCTGTCGCATGACGCGGCTCTCTCCCCGTATCCGGCTGTCGCATGACGCGGCTCTCTCCCCGTATCCGGCTGTCGCATGACGCGGCTCTCTCCCCGTATCCGGCTGTCGCATGACGCGGCTCTCTCCCCGTATCCGGCTGTCGCATGACGCGGCTCTCTCCCCGTATCCGGCTGTCGCATGACGCGGCTCTCTCCCCGTATCCGGCTGTCGCATGACGCGGCTCTCTCCCCGTATCCGGCTGTCGCATGACGCGGCTCTCTCCCCGTATCCGGCTGTCGCATGACGCGGCTCTCTCCCCGTATCCGGCTGTCGCATGACGCGGCTCTCTCCCCGTATCCGGCTGTCGCATGACGCGGCTCTCTCCCCGTATCCGGCTGTCGCATGACGCGGCTCTCTCCCCGTATCCGGCTGACGCGGCTCTCTCCCCGTATCCGGCTGTCGCATGACGCGGCTCTCTCCCCGTATCCGCTGTCGCATGGACGCGGCTCTCTCCCCGTATCCGGCTGTCGCATGGCCGCGGCTCTCTCCCCGTATCCGGCTGTCGCATGGCCGCGGCTCTCTCCCCGTATCCGGCTGTCGCATGACGCGGCTCTCTCCCCGTATCCGGCTGTCGCATGGCCGCGGCTCTCTCCCCGTATCCGGCTGTCGCATGGCCGCGGCTCTCTCCCCGTATCCGGCTGTCGCATGGCCGCGGCTCTCTCCCCGTATCCGGCTGTCGCATGGCCGCGGCTCTCTCTCTCTCTCTCTCCCCGTATCCGGCTGTCGCATGGCCGCGGCTCTCTCCCCGTATCCGGCTGTCGCATGGCCGCGGCTCTCTCCCCGTAACCGGCTGTCTCATGGCCGCGGCTCTCTCCCCGTATCCGGCCGTCTCATGCCCGCGGCTCTCTCCCCGTATCCGGCCGTCTCATGCCCGCGGCTCTCTCCCCGTATCCGGCCGTCTCATGCCCGCGGCTCTCTCCCCGTATCCGGCTGTCTCATGCCCCCGGCTCTCTCCCAGCCTGTTTGCAGGGAAACATAAGTAGGAGGAGCTTCTAGTCCTCTGCTGGTCACATGTTCATCTTAAAAAAAACAGCCTTTGGAATACAGAGGAAAAATTTATAAAAAATAATATCAAACTGTTTTTTTTTAAATTTAGAAATATATATTGGAAATCAAATCTTTATTATTTTTTGGAAATTACACGGTGTGGACGGATTTCTGCCAGTCACAGGCTGTGTCACGCCCCCTCCAGCCTGTGTCTTAGAATTAGAGGGAGGTGAAGCCTCCATCAATCTACATGTAATATCCTGCCCCCATTGTGTTTAGCTGGTTAGTGGGCATGGAGGAGGGAGGGGGCTGTCATTGTGTACACGCCCACATGTGTGACTCTATAGTCACATGGGCTGCTCAGATGTGATACGTAGGAAATGCTCAGCATAGAAACTCACTGAGAACTGAGCATGTGCAGAGCTGCCACCACTGCTCTGCAAACTCCCCAACTGCATTGGGGACATGGACAGAAGGGGGAGATAGAGAGCAGCAGGATCAACCAGGTTTTTTGCAGAATACAGAAAAGGAATCTCATAGCGATGAGTGAGTATGAACATCATGGAATACACCATATATTCATCGTTTATGATGGTGGGGGGGGGGGGGGAGGGGTTTAGTGACACTTTAATTGTAATTTTATTCTACCTACGTTGCATTAGTGCAGCCCATTTATTTGCATAGATTATCATCGCACCAAAACAGGTGCATGTAGATATCTATCTCTCAACATAGTGTATAGCAATGCATTGTGGGTCGCTGCGGCCCGAGTGTGTTGGGTTCCCGTTCAGAGCGGCGGTATGAATAGGACCAACATTAGCTTCCTCCCCTGCTATAGGCCGGGCGGGAAGTAGTTAATGCCGGTCCTATTCATACCGCCGCTCTGGTTCTGTTATCCTGACTGGGCGTCCTATGACGTCCCCCAGGATAAGCCGCGATTGCGCGCTCATCGGTGTTGTGATGTCACTCTGACAGACCGCATCTACGATCTATGTAAAGAGCCTATGACGGAGGCTCTGTACCATGTGATCAGCTGTGACCAATCGCAGCGTGTAAACAGGAAGTGCCGGTAAGCAGCTTTCCTCGGTTTACGCTGACAGGGAGAGCCAATCGGCGGCCCTCCTGTCAGAGGGGGGTCTGCATTGATAATCCGCGCATTGATTATCAGCTCAGCCCCCATCGGAGGTGCCCACCCCACTGCCAATAAGTGCCCATCAGCTTCCTGTCAGTGCTGCCTATCGGTGCCCATCAATTCTACATATTGGTGCCACCTTATCAGTGCCCATCAATGGCACCTGTCAGTGCAGCCTATCGGTGCCCATCCATATTACATATTGGTGCCTCCTCATCAGTGCCCATCAATGCCGCATATCAGTGCTGCCTATCGATGCCCATCAATTCTACATATTAGTGCCACCTTATCAGTGCCCATCAATGCCACCTGTCGTTGCTGCTTATCGGTGCCCATCAATTCTACATATTGGTGCCTCATCAGTGCCACCTTATCAGTGCCCGTCAATGGCACCTGTCAGTGCAGCCTATCGGTGCCCATCCATATTACATATTTGTCCCTCGTCATCAGTGCCCGTCAATGCCGCATATCAGTGCTGCCTATAGGTGCCCATCAATTCTACATATTAGTGCCACCTTATCAGTGCCCATCAATGGAACCTGTCGGTGCTGCTTATCGGTGCCGCCTATCTGTGCCCATCAATTCTACATATTGGTGCCTCATCAGTGCCTCCTCATCAGTGCCCGTCAATGCCGCATATCAGTGCTGCCTATAGGTGCCCATCAATTCACATCAGTGCCCATCAATGCCACCTGTCAGTGCTGCTTATCGGTGCCCATCAATTCTACATATTGGTGCCTCATCAGTGCCCATCAATGCTGCATATCGATGCCCATCAATTCTACATATTAGTGCCTTATCAGTGCCCATCATTGCCATCTGTCGGTGCCGCCTATCGGTGCCCATCAATTCTACATATTGGTGCCTCATCAGTGCCCGTCAATGCTGCATATCAGTGCTGCCTATCGATGCCCATCAATTTTACATATCGGTGCCACCTTATCAGTGCAGCCTCATTAGCGCCCATCAGTGAAGAAAAAAACTAAATTTCATAACAAACTAAAACTTTTTTTTTTTTTTTCTTTTTTTTTTCTTCAAAAATCTCTTTTTTAGTTTGTTTAGCAAAAAATAAAAACGGCAGAGTTGATGAAATCCCACCACAGTAAAGCTCTTTTTATGGGAAGAAAATGATTAAATGTAGTTTGGGTACAGCGTAGGATGACCGCGTAATTGTCGTTCAAAGTGCGACGGCGCTGAAAGCTGAACATTGTCCTGAGCAGGAAGGGGGGAGGGGAAGTGCTCGGTATTGAAGGGGTTAAATGTGTTGCTTGGGTGTCTCGGGCCCTCTTGATCTGGAGACGTCTGACCTGTTTTCCTCCCCCAGGCTTGCATAGCCAAGGTCACCCCTGTTGCTCGTGCGCCCCACCCACCCGTCTGATCGTTTGGACTACAAATAGGAAGGGTGGAACTCTCGGGGGAAGGCTGGTCATCTCCGAAAAGAAAAAAAAAACAAGTTCTGCCACTTTTGTTGCAGTCGCTGCGGTTACTGGTTAACTCTCTGGTGACCGGGCGGACGGCCGATGGATTGATTTAGCGTTGGTAGAGCATAGATGGTGCGCAGTCCATATCGATCGTATGTTGCGGTCATAAATGTTACAAAGCCGTCTTCTGCTGCTGAGTGCCCATTGATTTCTGGCAGACGCCGATCTCTCCGCCATCAGGGTGCCGGAGATATTAGAGTACAAATATTGGAACCGTTCCATCCTGTATGTCCGATGTCTGGAGGAAACGTTCGTCCTGCTGGAAACGAACACCAAGATGTCGCATTTAAAGGGGAACTTCACCCCCATTTTATTTTTCCTCCTTCTAACCTCTGTAGATGAGTTCTGTTTAACCCCTTCAATATTGGGACCCCCCCCCCCCTTCCTGCTCCCTGCCCCCCTCTTCCTGCCCAGGCCAGTTATCATCTTTCAGCGCTGAACACTTTGAATGACAATTGCATTTTCATGCTACAATGTAACCATGGGACATTTTTATTTATTTCACACAAATAGAATTTTTCTTTTGGTGGTATTTAACCACATGCCGACCGGGCCATCGCCGAAAGACGGCTACATCGCGGTCGGCTTATTCTGGGTGGACGTCCTCCCAGAATCTCCCGTGCGCCCCCTAGGGGAGCACTCTGGAACTTTCGTGATAGCGGCCGTTTACCACGTGATCGCTCCGTCAAATGAGGGAGCGATGGCATGTAAACAAACCGGCGTCACGTCATGACGCCGGGTCCTCCCTCCTCTCTCTGTACCTATCGGTACAGTGAGAGGGGAGAAGCGGAGGGGGGGAGAGATGGCAGCAGCGCTGTGGGCTGGATGTGTAGTGCCCACAGCGCTGCTCAGTGACAGTACTCTGCCACCACTGTGCAATGCTCTGCCACCACTGTGCAATACTCTGCCACCACTGTGCAATGTTCTGCCCCCACTGTGCAATGTTCTGCCACCACTGTGCAATACTCTGCCACCACTGTGCAATACTCTGCCACCACTGTGCAATACTCTGCAATGCTCTGCCACCACTGTGCAATACTCTGCAATGCTCTGCCACCACTGTGCAATACTCTGCAAATGCTCTGCCACCACTGTGCAATGCTCTGCCACCACTGTGCAATGCTCTGCACCACTGTGCAATGCTCTGCCACCACTGTGCAATGCTCTGCCACCACTGTGCAACGCTCTGCCAACACTGTGTGCAATACTCTGCCACCACTGTGCAATACTCTGCCAACACTGTGTGCAATACTCTGCCAACACTGTGTGCAATACTCTGCCAACACTGTGTGCAATACTCTGCCACCACTGTGCAACGCTCTGCCACCACTGTGCAATACTCTGCCACCACTGTGTGCAATACTCTGCCAACACTGTGCAATACTCTGCCAACACTGTGCAATACTCTGCCACCACTGTGTGCAATACTCTGCCACCACTGTGTGCAATGCTCTGCCACCACTGTGTGCAATGCTCTGCCAACACTGTGCAATACTCTGCCACCACTGTGCAATACTCTGCCACCACTGTGCAATGCTCTGCCACCACTGTGCAATGCTCTGCCACCACTGTGCAATGCTCTGCCACCACTGTGCAATACTCTGCCATAAATTTTAATAGAAACAAAGAATTTTTATTTATTTATTTTTTTTTTTAACGAATTTTCAGGCTTTTTTGATTTTATAGCGCAAAAAATTAAAAACCCAGCCATGATTAACCACCTGATTACTGGGCACTTAAACCCCCCTCGTGACCAGACCGATTTTCAGCTTTCGGCGCTGACGTACTTTGAATGACAATTGCGCGGTCATACAACACTGTACCCAAATGAATTTTTTCCCCACAAATAGAGATTTCTTTTGGTGGTATTTAATCACAACTGGGGTTTTTATTTTTTGCTAAACAAACAAAAAAATAAAAAAAATAAAAAAAATAAAAAAAAAATAGTTTGTTATAAAATTTTGCAAACAGGTAATTTTTTCTGCTTCATTGATATGCGCTGATGAGGCGGCACAGGTGGGCACTGATGGGCTGCACTGGTGGGCACTGGTGGGCACTGATGGGCTGCACTGGTGGGGACAGATAAGTCGGTACTGATGGGGACAGATAAGTCGGTACTGATGGGGACAGCAAAGATGGCACTGATGGGCACGGATGGGTGGCACCGATGGGCACTGGTAGGTGACACTGATGTGCAGCACTGGCACTGTGGGCACTGAGAGATGGCAGTGTGGGCACTGGTAGGCGGCACTTTAATGGGGCAAAGGTGGGCACAATTGATTGGGCACATTGCATTGAGAGGGACTGATGTCCCTCTCACTGCCGCCGGTGATCGGCTTTTTTTTTTTTCTCCTCGCACTGTCAGAGAAAAAAAAGCAGATTACCGGCTCTGTTATCACATGATCAGCTGTCATTGGCTGACAGCTGATCACGTGGTAAGGGGTCGGGATCGACCCCTTACTCGGATCTGTGATCCAGCGAGTCTCACAGACTCGCTGATCAGAGCGCGCCGCGCGCCCCCTTCAGGGGGCGCGCAGGCAGCTCGTGACCGGGACGACGTGCGCTGTAGCCACCAAAAGAAATCTCTATTTGTGTGGAAAAAAAAAAGGACAACAAATTAATTTGGGTACAGTGTTGTATGACTGAGAAATTGTCATTCAAAGTGTGAGAGCGCTGGTTAGGAAGGGGGTGCCCAGTGTGTAAGTGGTTAATCCCCACTGAGGTGTTTTTTATTTATTTTTTTTTTTTCTAGACAAATGAAAAAAGACCAAAAATTTTGAGTTTTTTTTTTTATTTTATTTAGTTATAAACTTGTAAATAAGTAATTTTTTCCTCCTTCACTGATTGGCTGCACTGATGAGAAGGTGTAGATGTCCCGTGGTGTGGATTTGCCGGTTCCCGGCCTCTCCTCGCTCGCGGGGGAGAGGAGTGCCGATTAACCGGAGTTCTGCCGAGAGGGTTCCCCTTGGCGGGTTAGTACCTCCGTGTACTGCGCAGGCGCAGCGCTTGCGCAGTGTGAAGGACTAGGGATTTTTTCCGAAAATTGCCGAACCTAAACAGATGGGAGTGAAGTGTACACCGCGCAGTCGGTGTACGAGACGATGCGGCACACTCCCGATGCTCGCGCTACTCTGCAAGGGGAGTCTAACCAAGGGGCGGGTCTAATCAAAAAAAAAAAATGTGGCCATTGCTTACATTATTAATAATGAAAAATCTGGCAGTTACAGTAACAAATGTCGCCCTTGGTTACAGACCCGCCCCTTACTTACACGCGCGCCTTGCAGAGTAGCGCGAGCATCGGGAGCGTGCGGTATCGTCTCTCGTACAGCGACATGTTAACTGCGCGGTGTGCACTTCACTCGCATCCTGTTTTAGGTTCGCCAATTTCCGGAAGATGCCCAGTCCTTCGTCCTGCGCCTGCGCAGTACAGAGAGGAACTAATCCGCCAGGGGAACTTTCTCGGCAGGACACCGGCAAATCCAGTTTACACTGATCAGCTGTGATTGGACACAGCTGACCATGTGGTAAAGGGCCGCCGCAATTGGCTCTTTACCCAGATCTGTGATCAGCTGGTAATGATGGGCTGGGTTCTCTACCGAGTGATAATCGCTTTTATTGCCATATGTGTTCGGGGATATAGCCATACAGTGGGGGGGGGGGGGGGGAGTATTCGATCGGCTGCTGACTTTGTACGTTCGCCCACTGACAAAGAAACGATCCGTCTATAATTTTAATGGTCGGTTTATTTTAACAGTGAGAGACAAAATAACAAGAATATCCAGAATTTTTTTAAAAAAAGTTCTAAATTGTTTTGCATTTTGATTCCCTATCAATCAGCAAGATTTTTGTCTCCCAGGTGTCTTCTATACAGGTAACAAGCTGAGATTAGGAGCACTCTTCTCTTCTCTCTTAAAGGGAGTGCTCCTAATCTCAGCTTGTTACCTGTATAATAGAGACCTGTCCACAGAATCAGATTCCAATCTCTCCACCATGGCCAAGACCAAAGAGCTGTCCAAGGATGACTTGGTAGTTGGTGGAGACGCCCTTGATGGTGATGACAGAGGTCAGACGTTTCTTGGAGTTGGCCTCCCAGGTTCGCACACATCTCAGGAGAGATTTTGTCCTCTTTGCAGATCCTCTCCAAGTCATGAAGGTTTCCAGGCTGACGTTTGGTAACTCAAATCTTCAGCTCCCTCCACATATTTTCTATGTGATGAAAGTCTGGAGACTGGCTAGGCCACTGTTCTTGGGGTCATAGGACCTCCATGTATGACGGTGGGGGATGGTGTTCTTGGGGTCATAGGTCCTCCATGTATGACGGTGGGGGATGGTGTTCTTGGGGTCATAGGACCTCATGTATGACGGTGGGGGATGGTGTTCTTGGGGTCATAGGACCTCCATGTATGACGGTGGGGGATGGTGTTCTTGGGGTCATAGGACCTCCATGTATGACGGTGGGGGATGACGTTCTTGGGGTCATAGGACCTCCATGTATGACGGTGGGGGATGGTGTTCTTGGGGTCATAGGACCTCCATGTATGACGGTGGGGGATGGTGTTCTTGGGGTCATAGGACCTCCATGTATGACGGTGGGGGATGGTGTTCTTGGGGTCATAGGACCTCCATGTATGACGGTGGGGGATGGTGGTCTTGGGGTCATAGGACCTCCATGTATGACGGTGGGGGATGGTGGTCTTGGGGTCATAGGACCTCCATGTATGATGGTGGGGGATGGTGTTCTTGGGGTCATAGGACCTCCCATGTATGACGGTGGGGGATGGTGTTCTTGGGGTCATAGGACCTCCATGTATGACGGAGGGGGATGGTGTTCTTGGGGTCATAGGACCTCCATGTATGACGGTGGGGGATGGTGTTCTTGGGGTCATAGGTCCTCCATGTATGACGGTGGGGGATGGTGTTCTTGGGGTCATAGGTCCTCCATGTATGGCGGTGGGGGATGGTGTTCTTGGGGTCATAGGACCTCCATGTATGATGGTGTTCTTGGGGTCATAGGACCTCCATGTATGACGGTGGGGGATGGTGTTCTTGGGGTCATAGGACCTCCATGTATGACGGTGGGGGATGGTGTTCTTGGGGTCATAGGACCTCCATGTAAGGCGGTGGGGGATGGTGTTCTTGGGGTCATAGGACCTCCCATGTATGACGGTGGGGGGTGGTGTTCTTGGGGTCATAGGACCTCCATGTATGACGGTGGGGGGGGTGGTGTTCTTGGGGGTCATAGGACCTCCATGTATGCGGGGGGGGATGGTGTTCTTGGGGTCATAGGACCTCCATGTATGACGGTGGGGGGTGGTGTTCTTGGGGTCATAGGTCCTCCATGTATGACGGTGGGGGATGGTGTTCTTGGGGTCATAGGACCTCCATGTATGACGGTGGGGGGTGGTGTTCTTGGGGTCATTGGTCCTTCATGTATGGCGGTGGGGGATGGTGTTCTTGGGGTCATAGGACCTCCATGTATGGCGGTGGGGGGATGGTGTTCTTGGGGTCATAGGTCCTCCATGTATGATGGTGTTCTTGGGGTCATAGGACCTCCATGTATGACGGTGGGGGATGGTGTTCTTGGGGTCATAGGACCTCCATGTATGACCGTGGGGGATGGTGTTCTTGGGGTCATAGGACCTCCATGTATGGCGGTGGGGGATGGTGTTCTTGGGGTCATAGGACCTCCATGTATGACGGTGGGGGGTGGTGTTCTTGGGGTCATAGGTCCTCCCATGTATGACGGTGGGGGGTGGTGTTCTTGGGGTCATAGGACCTCCATGTATGACGGTGGGGGGTGGTGTTCTTGGGGTCATTGGTCCTTCATGTATGGCGGTGGGGGATGGTGTTCTTGGGGTCATAGGTCCTCCATGTATGACGGTGGGGGGGTGGTGTTCTTGGGGTTCATAGGACCTCCATGTATGGCGGTGGGGGATGGTGTTCTTGGGGTCATTGGTCCTTCATGTATGATGGTGGGGGATGGTGTTCTTGGGGTCATAGGACCTCCATGTATGACGGTGGGGGATGGTGTTCTTGGGGTCATAGGACCTCCAATGTATGACGGTGGGGGGTGGTGTTCTTGGGGTCATTGGTCCTTCATGTATGGCGGTGGGGGATGGTGTTCTTGGGGTCATAGGACCTCCATGTATGACGGTGGGGGATGGTGTTCTTGGGTCATAGGACCTCCATGTATGACGGTGGGGGATGGTGTTCTTGGGGTCGGTGAGTTGAGTTGATGCCAAAGATCTGGATTTTGGTCTCCTCTGACCACAACACTTTCCCCCGGTTCTCCTCGGAATCATTCGATGTTCATTAGTGATCGTCAGACGGACCTGTACATGTGATTTCCTGATCAGGAGGACCTTGCGGGGGCTGCAGGATTTCAGTCGATCGCGGTGTAGTGTGTTACCGATTGTTTTCTTGGTGACTTTGGTCCCAGCTGAGATCAGTGACAAGATTCTCCCGTGTAGTTCTGATTCCTCACCGTTCTCATCATCATTGAACCTCCACCAGGTGAGATCTTGTATGGAGCCCCAGACCGAGGGAGATCGATCGTTATTTTGTGATTAATCCACCAACTGTTGTCACCTCTCACCGAGCTGCTTGCTGATGGTCTTGTAGCCCATTCCAGCCTTGTGTAGGTCTACAATCTTCTCCCCGACATCCTTGGACAGATCTTTGGTCTTCCCCACGGTGGAGAGATTGGAATCTGATTCTGTGGACAGGTGACTTTTATACAGGAAACAAGCTGAGATTAGGAGCACTCCCTATAAGAGAGAAGAGTGCTCCTAATCTCAGCTTGTCACCTGTATAGAAGACACCTGGGAGCCAGAAATCTTGCCAATTGATAGGCGTTCAAATATCTTATTTCACTCATTTAAAATGCAAATCAATTTATAACTTTTTGGAAAAGCGTTTTTCTGGATATTTTTGTTGTTCTCTCGCTGTTATAATAAACCGACCAATAAAATTTATAGACCGATCGTTTCTTTGGGCAAATGTACAAAATCAGCAGCCAATCGAATACTTTTTTTTCCCCCCCTCACTGTAGTCGCTCTCCCTCAGTTTGTGTCGGTCTCCCCCCCCATGGTGTCCCCCGGAGCGTTTGCATTGCGCAGAGTAGAGTAGGGACTGGCCAGAGGGATCACTCTGACAACATATATTGCTCCACACGATTGGCTCGCGGTTGCTATTGTGGTATTTCCCATAAGAATTCAAAACTCGCTCAGGAGGCGGCGGCATCCTCCCGAATGCCCGGCAAGGCGCTGCTCTGCTGACCCCTGAAAAGCGATCCATTGCAGGTCACTTTTTGAGGGCGTTGGAGACGCACGTGAATGAGCCCTTGGTGTACTGGCAAACCGTCAGCTGTGATTGGCTCGGGAGCCGGCGCAGACACACCCGCAAGTCAAATCTCCGGCATCTCCTGCAATAATATCGCTAGTAGGAAGCCTCTGTGAGGCCGCGGCGATTGCGACACGGAGATGAGTCAGCCGGCTGTTGCTGGCCGATCACCCAGACAACGTTTTTCGGGAAGGATGTGGTGAGAAAACAGTCATTTCTGCAGAACGGAGAGCGGTGCGATTCTGCCGCAAAGTCTGCTCCGATCCCTGTATGAAGATTACGGAAGGAGGAATTTCACCTTCATTAACTCCCCCAAAAATCCCTGGGGGCGGGTTTATATATCGGGGGCGGGTTTATATCGGGGGCGGGTTTATATGTGCTGGAGCTCCCTCCCTGTCACCATGTATCTCTCTTGGTGTCGGTAAAATTTGTCAGGAGTGATTGTGTGCCATTTTTATTCCATGGGGATCAAGCTCTCCTCCTCCATGGGGGGGGATCAAGCTCTCCTCCTCCATGGGGGGGGGGATCAAGCTCTCCTCCTCCATGGGGGGGGGGGGGGAGATCAAGCTCTCCTCCTCCATGGGGGGGGATCAAGCTCTCCTCCTCCATGGGGGGGGGATCAAGCTCTCCTCCATGGGGGGGGGGATCAAGCTCTCCTCCTCCATGGGGGGGGGGGATCAAGCTCTCCTCCTCCATGGGGGGGGATCAAGCTCTCCTCCTCCATGGGGGGGGGATCAAGCTCTCCTCCTCCATGGGGGGGGGGATAAAGCTCTCCTCCTCCATGGGGGGGGATCAAGCTCTCCTCCTCCATGGGGGGGGGATAAAGCTCTCCTCCTCCATGGGGGGGGGGATAAAGCTCTCCTCCTCCATGGGGGGGGGGATAAAGCTCTCCTCCTCCATGGGGGGGGGATCAAGCTCTCCTCATCCATGGGAGGGGGGGGGGGGATCAAGCTCTCCTCATCCATGGGAGGGGGGGATCAAGCTCTCCTCCATGGGAGGGGGGGATCAAGCTCTCCTCCATGGGAGGGGGGGATCAAGCTCTCCTCCTCCATGGCAGGGGGGGGGGCAAGCTCTCCTCCATGGGAGGGGGGGGGGATCAAGCTCTCCTCCATGGGAGGGGGGGGGGGATCAAGCTCTCCTCCATGGGAGGGGGGGGGCAAGCGCTCCTCCTCCATGGGAGGGGGGGATCAAGCTCTCCTCCTCCATGGGAGGGGGGATCAAGCTCTCCTCCTCCATGGGAGGGGGGGCAAGCGCTCCTCCTCCATGGGAGGGGGGGGATCAAGCTCTCCTCCTCCATGGGAGGGGGGATCAAGCTCTCCTCCTCCATGGGAGGGGGGGATAAAGCTCTCCTCCTCCATGGGAGGGGGGGATAAAGCTCTCCTCCTCCATGGGAGGGGGGGGGGAATAAAGCTCTCCTCCATGGGAGGGGGGGGGATCAAGCTCTCCTCCTCCATGGGAGGGGGGGGGGGGGATCAAGCTCTCCTCCTCCATGGGAGGGGGGGGGATCAAGCTCTCCTCCTCCATGGGGGGGGGGATCAAGCTCTCCTCATCCATGGGAGGGGGGGGATCAAGCTCTCCTCATCCATGGGAGGGGGGGATCAAGCTCTCCTCCTCCATGGGAGGGGGGGGATCAAGCTCTCCTCCTCCATGGGAGGGGGGGGGATCAAGCTCTCCTCCTCCATGGAAGGGGGGGGATCAAGCTCTCCTCATCCATGGGAGGGGGGGGGTGTCAAGCTCTCCTCATCCATGGGAGGGGGGGGGTCAAGCGGTCAAAGCTCTCCTCATCCATGGGAGGGGGGGTCAAGGTCTCCTCCTCCATGGAGGGGGGGTCACGCTCTCCTCCTCCATGGGAGGGGGGGGGTCAAGCTCTCCTCCTCCATGGGAGGGGGGGTCAAGCTCTCCTCCTCATGGGAGGGGGGGGTTAATGCGGTTCAAGCTCTCCTCATCCATGGGGAGGGGGGGGCTCCCTCTCCGCCGCGGGTTCAAGTCACCTCATCCATGGGAGGGGGGGGGGGATCAAGGACACTCTCCACCATGGGGGTGGGCGGGGGGGGGGGTCTCTCTTCGATGGGGTGGGGGGTCGAGCCCCTCATCAGCGGAGAGGGCCGGGGGGTCGGGGGGTGGGGTCGCAACCTGGGCGGGGCGGGTCAAGGTTCGCTTCCTCCGTGGGAGGGGGGGGGGGCTCAAGCTCTCTCTCATCCCATGGAGGGGGGGGGGGGTCAAGCTCTCCTCCTCCATGGGGGGGGGTCAAGCTCTCCTCCTCCATGGGGGGGGGGGATCTCAAGCTCTCCTCCATGGGGGGATCAAGCTCTCCTCCTATGGGGGATCAAGCTCTCCTCCTCCATGGGGGGGGGGGGATCTAAGCTCTCATCATCCATGGGAGGGGGGGGGGGATCAAGCCTCTCCTCCACCATGGGGGGGGGGGTCATCAAGCTCTCTCCTCATCCATGGGAGGGGGGGGTCAAGCTCTCCTCATCCATGGGAGGGGGGGGATCAAGCTCTCCTACTCCATGGGGAGGGGGGGATCAAGCTCTCCTCCTCCATGGGGGGGGGGGATCAAGCTCTCCTCCTCCATGAGGGGGGGGGAACAAGCTCTCCTCCTCCATGGGGGGGGGGGATCAAGCTCTCCTCCATGGGGGGGGGATCAAGCTCTCCTCTCCATGGAGGGGTGTATCAAGCTCTCCTCCTCCATGTGGGGGGGGATCAAGCTCTCTCCTCCCTCCTCCATTGGGGGGGGGGGGGATCAAGCTCTCCTCCCTCCTTGGGGGGGGATCAAGCTCTCCTCCTCCCTGGGGGGGGGGGGATCAAGCTCTCCTCATCCATGGGGAGGGGGGGGTCAAGCTCTCCTCATCCATGGGAGGGGGGGGTCAAGGTCTCCTCCTCCATGGGAGGGGGGGATCAAGCTCTCCTCCTCCATGAGGGGGGGGGATCAAGCTCTCCTCCTCCTCCTCCATGGGGGGGGGGATCAAGCTCTCCTCCTCCATGTGGGGGGGGGGGATCAAGCTCTCCTCCTCCATGGAGGGGGGGATCAAGCTCTCCTCCTCCATGGGGGGGGGGATCAAGCTCTCCTCCTCCATGGGGGGGGGGATCAAGCTCTCCTCCTCCATGGGGGGGGGGATCAAGCTCTCCTCCTCCATGGGGGGGGGGGGGATCAAGCTCTCCTCCTCCATGGGGGGGGGATCAAGCTCTCCTCCTCCATGGGGGGGGGGGATCAAGCTCTCCTCCTCCATGGGGGGGGGGGGGAATCAAGCTCTCCTCCTCCATGGGGGGGGGGGGAATCAAGCTCTCCTCCTCCATGGGGGGGGGGGGGATCAAGCTCTCCTCCTCCTTGGGGGGGGGGGGGATCAAGCTCTCCTCCTCCATGGGGGGGGGGGATCAAGCTCTCCTCCTCCATGGGGGGGGGGGGGATCAAGCTCTCCTCCTCCATGGGGGGGGGGGGGGGATCAAGCTCTCCTCCTCCATGGGGGGGGGGATCAAGCTCTCCTCCTCCATGGGGGGGGGGATCAAGCTCTACTCCTCCATGGGGGGGGGATCAAGCTCTCCTCCATGGGGGGGGGGAATAAAGCTCTCCTCCATGGGAGAGGGGGGGATCAAGCTCTCCTCATCCATGGGAGGGGGGGGGGGTTAAGCTCTCCTCAGCCATGGGAGGGGGGGGGGGGATCAAGCGCTCCTCCTCCCATGGGGGAGGGAATCAAGCTCTCCTCCTCCATGAGGGGGGGGGATCCAGCTCCTGTCCTCCTCTGAGGGGGTTTCACACAAAGTCTTTGGGATGTTCACATCTCTGGGGGGGGGGGGGGACAGTGAGGGGAAAGCTGTATTTATGTAACAAAAATAATAATGCAATCCTATTTTACTGACAGTGTGCTACAAAATGAAGGGGCTTATTTGTAGCAGAGGTCGGATTTCTGCCGCTGTATTCCACATTGCGGCCCATTCATAAAATGTAAGCTGCAGTACGTTAGAGTTTACATTACTTTCCCAGGTCCTCCCCGCAACCTTTTATTTCCATTGTTGTTTTCCATAGAGCATGGGTCTCCAAACTGTGGCCCGTATGCCGCCTTTGCTTGACTTGATCCGGCCCTTGAGGCACTATTTCATCCACTGACACCAAAGACGAGGACACGATCCCCCCCCCCCCCAACCAAAGGTGGGGCGCTGACTTCAGAACCTTTTCTACTCCTAATGGCCACCGTCTGGCCCCCCTGAAATCCTGAAGTAAACTGTCCCTTTAGCCCAGGTTCACTCTGACTGCGGGAATGAAACCGTGCGAGTTCATTCCCGCATGTCAGTCCCGACTTTGAGGGGCGATTTCAGAGACATCTGGGCGGGTTTCTGCACAGATGTCTATTGAAGTCGCACTGGAAGTCACCAAAAGTAGTACAGAAAAATGTGGAAAATGTGCCATTGACGACAATAGCCGCCGATTTGACATGTCAAATCGCATGCCAAATCGCTGCAATGTGAACCAGGGCTTATTTAGAAAGTTTGGAGCCACCCCGGGTATAGAGCCTCAGTTGTCTCCCGCTGTGCTGTCTACATGTACCACATGTCTGCTTTATGAATGGTCTGCTTTATGAATGGTCTGCTTTATGAATGGTCTGCTTTATGAATGGTCTGCTTTATAAATGGTCTGCTCTGTATTCCTTTTATAAGACTTCTGCTGTGTTGATTGTTCCTGAAGAGTATTTGGTGACAGGTGCACTTTATTTTTTCATGGATTTGTAATATTCTCTCTCTCTCTCTCTCTTCTTAGGCTCTCAGCTCTTTCACTCGCTATTATGCGTGGTGTTACATTTTCTCATCCTGCGGCTGATGGGGCGGACGGTCACGGCGGTGATAACCGGATTCTGCTTCCAGCTGGTAAGTCGTTGCGCTCTGCGCCACAATGTGCGAAATGTTGAATACATTGTATCTCCAGCCTGGACCTTTTTGTGGGAGGGACTAGAACTTTGTATTTGCATACAGTCCACTCTGGAACTGGAATCCAGGGCAGCACAGTGGTGTAGTGGTTAGCACTTTCACCTAGCAGTAATGGGGTCGCTGGTTCAAATCCCAACCACAACACCTTCTGCCTGGAGTTTGCATGTTCTCCCTGTGCGGGTTTCCTCCGGCTACTCCGGTTTCCTCCCACACTCCAAAGACATGCTGGTAGGTTAATTGGATCCTGTCGATAAAATTGGCCAAATATGTGTATGTGTATGTGTATGTGTATGTAAGCATGTCGGGACCCCACAGGGCAAGGACCGCACTATACCACAGATGGACACCAGTGGCAAGAAAAGCGCCCTGAGGCGATTCAGTTTGCATAAGTTGCGCTATACAAGTCATTCATTCATTCATTCATTCAATGAATGGAAGGGGCCAGTTTGGGAAGGAAAGGGGCTAGATCAGGTTTAGGCAACCTGGGGGGGGGGGGCCTCCCAGCTATTGTGGAACTACATTTCCCATGAGGCATTGCAAGGCTTGCAGTTACAATTACTCCAGAGGCATGATGGGACTTGTAGTTCTGCAACAGCTGGAGGGCCCCATGTTGCCGACCCCTGGGCTAGATGTTGCTGTGTGCCCCCCCCCCCCCCCAGAGGTACCCTTTGAGATTTCTGTGCGGTTTGGCCAACCCCAGCACTGGAGATGGATTCTTCTACCTGACTGCGTTTAGTATTGGTAGGTATTTCTGTGCAGTGTATGGAAATAGGAAATAGGAGGAGGAAAGAGGGGCTGGCATGCTGAGAACACTCCTCTAGCATCCCTTTAGATGTGCATGCACCCCTGCTGAACCCCCCCGACCAGCAATCTGTGAGCTGGAGTAGTAGGCACTCTCATCAATTGTGCCCCCCAGGGAGGCCTTCATTGATATAAGATTGCATGGAGAGGGACCCGCGTCTGCAAATCGGGATAGGGAAAGTCAACAGCGTCCAGCTGGCACGTCCGCCGGCTGGCCGGGAGACCCATAACCATTAGCCGGAATATGGTAACCGGATTACCAGCATCTAAAGCGTCGGTCTTAAAAAAAAAATAGAAAGTATTAAAAGAGGCGATTGTGGCGTTTTGAAGTTTCAGTGCAAGGGCAGGATTTGGAGGTCTTGTATGCATCCCTCCATAAAGAGGGACCTGTCACTGCCTAGTACGTTCACATGGGATATTTCATTACATCGTGACCGCTTAAAGGTGATCAAAAAAAAAAATGTGTGTGTGTATTAATTATATTATATATTATATATATATATATATATATATATATATAATAATATATGGGTCGTGTAAAAATAAAATGGAACTTCTACTGATCCGATTCCCCCCCCTCGCAAAACCAGATATCCGCTCCCACTTCCGGGGAAAGATCGCGTGGTGATCTACGCAATGTCCGTCCTTTTTTTCTTTAATTTTTTTTCCCCTTCCAGTGACGCTAATACAGTGATCAGTGATAATAGTGGAACTTCCTCTTATCCTATTATCATATTATTCCACCCACACACATTTGGCACCTTCCGGGGGGGGGGGGGGGGGGACCTGATTTTTACAGGTACCCTGTCCCCTACTTCCGGGAGACCAGGCCAGGGAGAATTACGTCAGCAGCTTGGGGCCCCCTCCTCCCGTCAGCCGGGCCAGTGAGGGAGTGCAGCGCGCTTCACGCATGCACAATAAGGATCCGGGCGTGAAGCCGGAAGGCTACACTGCTGGGTTCCCTTACTCGGAATAGCGTCGGCAGCACCCAACCAGCCGATGTTAACATCAGCTGCGGTGCCAACATCGCTGGGTTCCTGGACAGGTAAGTGTCCGAATGTTAATGGATTGCAGGAAAGTATGTTAAAGTCCGCCTGTCCTTCCTCAGTGTAATGTTCTCCTTTGATCTCATCTCTTAGATATTTCACCCTTTGTATTTTGGACAGGGTTATCTACTGTTTGGCTACTACTACACCGCCACCGATGACTACGATATCAAGTGGACTATGCCTCACTGCGTTCTGACGCTCAAGCTAATTGGTGAGTGTTCTCCACCGTGTACAGGAGGGGGGCGGGGGCCGGGGTAGGAAGGTCGGGACAATCTGGCTGGAGGGTGAGGATAGCAGCCAAGCAGATGCTTGCTTTGATTGCATGGCATGCATTAGACAGAGCATCGTAACTGGCCAATGTAGACACTTGGCTCCATTTTTTTTATTTTTTTATTAAATTGAAAATATAAAAGATATTACCAATTCTCAGTATAGCACATGTACTTATGTCCTATCCTAATCAACATGAACAGAAAGGACCAAAAGAATGTTTTTGCACATGGCACTTTGTAGATGTTCTGCAAGGAAGTTTTCAATGGCTGTGACCATAGGAAGTACAAATAAGAAAGAAACTATAAAAATATAACTAAGTGTACAATGTAGTGTTTTCTGAATCGTAATCTGTTTTGACTCCAAAAGTAAATGGTGTCTTCTGCCTCTACCTCCTGTCCATTCCGTTGCGTCTTCTGCCTCTACCTCCTGTCCATTCCGTTGCGTCTTCTGCCTCTACCTCCTGTCCATTCCGTTGCGTCTTCTGCCTCTACCTCCTGTCCATTCCGTTGCGTCTTCTGCCTCTACCGCCTGTCCATTCCGTTGCGTCTTCTGCCTCTACCTCCTGTCCATTCCGTTGCTTCTTCTGCCTCTACCTCCTGTCCATTCCGTTGCGTCTTCTGCCTCTACCTCCTGTCCATTCCGTTGCGTCTTCTGCCTCTACCTCCTGTCCATTCCGTTGCGTCTTCTGCCTCTACCTCCTGTCCATTCCGTTGCGTCTTCTGCCTCTACCTCCTGTCCATTCCGTTGCGTCTTCTGCCTCTACCTCCTGTCCATTCTGCTGCGTCTTCTGCCCCTACCTCCTGTCCATTCTGTTGCGTCTTCTGCCCCTACCTCCTGTCCATTCTGTTGCGTCTTCTGCCTTTTACCGCCTGTCCATTCCGTTGCTTCTTCTGCCTCTACCTCCTGTCCATTCCGTTGCGTCTTCTGCCTCTACCTCCTGTCCATTCCGTTGCGTCTTCTGCCTCTTCCTCCCGTCCATTCCGTTGCGTCTTCTGCCTCTACCGCCTGTCCATTCCGTTGCGTCTTCTGCCTCTACCGCCTGTTCGTTCTGTTGCGTCTTCTGCCTCTACCGCCTGTTCGTTCTGTTGCGTCTTCTGCCTCTACCGCCTGTTCGTTCTGTTGCGTCTTCTGCCTCTACCGCCTGTTCGTTCTGTTGCGTCTTCTGCCTCTACCGCCTGTTCGTTCTGTTGCGTCTTCTGCCTCTACCGCCTGTTCGTTCTGTTGCGTCTTCTGCCTCTACCGCCTGTTCGTTCTGTTGCGTCTTTTGCCTCTACCTCCTGTTGTGTCTTCTGTCACTCCCCAAACTGGTGTGTCCAATTGCCTGTGTCTTCTGCCTCTATTCCCATCGTGTCTTCTGCTTACTCCTTCCTGTCCAATCTGCTGTGTCCTCTGCCACTTTCTCCTGTCCAATCTTCTGCCTTTTTATCCTTCTGTTCAATCTGCTGTCTTCTGCTTCTTCCTGTCTAGTCTCTTATCTGTTGCCTCTCCTTCCAGTGCGTGAAACGCACGCTGGGTTGGTTTGGAAGGTGGAGTCTTTCCTTGAGCTTGTGTACATTGGGGGTCCACTAAACAGAGGGGGCCTGACACCCATAGCCTGAATCAAGCAAGAGGGAGCACTGCGACACTCCAAAAGACCCAAACATTATGTTGGCGATGCTGGTGTTTGGTAAAATGCTCTCAGCCGAAAATGGTCGTCTCAGCTGTGATCATGAATGGAAGGGACGTGTCCGTCTCTGCATTCCCCTTGCCGTTGCATGTCTTGGAAAAGTGCTCACACCCATGACAATCTGCAGCTGTGAGGCAGCCGTCTCCTTCATAGCTGTTGTCAGAATGACCGCCAGGGTAACTAGGGTTAGAAAGCACTTAGTACATGTAGTACATGTACTAAGTGCTTTCTAACCCTAGTTATCCTGGCCATCGGTCTGACAACAGCTATGATGGAGACGGCTGATTCATAGCTGCAAAATGTCTTGGGTGTAAACACTTTTTCGAGATTAGCAATGCCAAGGGGAATACAGAGGCTGACGCGTCCCTCCCTTTTCTTTTTGCTCACAGCTGAGGCAACCATGAATTGCCATCTCCTTCATAGCTGTTGTCAGAATGACCACTAGTGTTAGAAAGCACTTGGTGCATGTAGTACTTTGTCCCATGGAGGACATGACTAATGAAAGACCTTTTTTAAACTCTACTAACCCATACCAACCAATTAGAATTTATTCTGTAATAGTCATACCAGTCCATGATGTATTTTGGTTGGCTCTTATGGGTTATAGCATTTACACATGTAAGGATTCATTTTTTGTATAGTACACGTCTATATTGTTTCAGGATGTGCAGTCGGACAATACTGGCCTCCAGAGAGGAGAGACAGGTTCTCAACAAAACCATGGCCTTAAAACCTGTCAAGATGGCTGAGACTTGGCCCCTCCCCTCTCTGGGGGCCAGTATTGTCCTTGGCCTGCAATTTTCATGGTTTTGATTGTTCTGACAACAGAAATAAAGGAGACAGCTGATTTATAGCTGCACATTGTCTTGGGTGTGAGCACTTATCTGAGACCAGTCATGGCAAGAGGAATGCAGCGACCGATATATCACCCCATCTCTCTACTGAGACGAGCATCGGCAAGAGGAATGCAGAGAGATAGGGTGATATATCGTTCGCTGCATTCCTCTTGCCATGACTCGTCTCAGTAAAGTGCGCTCAGCCAAGACAAGCATGCTCATTTGCGAGCAGCCAAGTCTCAGCCACTTATAAGACAAAGTACTACATGTACGGAGTGCTTTCTAACCATAGTTTTATCCTGGCCGTCTTTCTGACAACAGCTATGAAGGAGATGGCTGGTTCATAGCTGCAGATTGTCTTGGGTGTGAGCACTTTTCTGAGACAAGCAACAGCAAGAGGAATGCAGAGACCGACAACTCCCCTTCCTCTTGCCGTTGCTCGTCTCAGAAAAGTGCTCACAAGACAGTCTGCAGCTATGAATCAGCCGTCTCCTTCATAGCTGTTGTCAGAACGACCACCAGGGTTGGAAAGCACTTGGTACATGTAGTACCAGGAAAACCTGTCAAGATGGCTGAAACTTGGCTCCTCCCCTCTGTGGAGGCCACTATTGTCCATGGCCTGCAATTTTTCATGGTTTTGAAGGTCATGTTTTAAGGAGAACCTGTCAAGACTTGGCTCCTCTCCAGTGCCTGAGGCCAATGTTTGCTCCTCCCCTCTCTGGAGGCCACTATTGTCCTTGTCCTTGGCCATGGTTTGAAGGTCATGTTTTAAGGAGAACCTGTCAAGACTTGGCTCCTCTCCAGTGCCTTAGGCCAATGTTGTCTGTAGATCCCACAGCAATACTGAAGCTATAACCTGGAACTAACCCCCGCTTCCCCAAGTCAGGTGCTCCTAGACTTGGCCGTGCCAGGTAGCAGGCGTTCTGACAGATCCCTCTTTAATTAAGGACACGCGTCAGCTGTTGAGACTTGGCGAGCGGCCTTGGAACGCTTGAATGGAATTTCCAGCCTCGCGGCAGGCCGAGTCCCCTGAGTCGGGTTAAGTGTAGAAATGTGTCTGACCGCGCAACTTTTTTTTCAATTTTTGTTTGTGTTTTTGGCAAAGACAAGAAGTGTTTTTCACTCATCAACCTTCTCTCATCCCCCACAGGACTTGGCTTTGATTACTACGACGGTGGGAAAGCCATGGTTAGTATATTCTGTGTCTGATAACTTCCGCACCTGTAATTTTAACCTGAAACCCGTCCAAGGTGGAAGACGGCAATTAGAGCCTGGGGAATCTTCTGCTGTCACCGCGCCAGCAACGTTACCTGTCCCTGCAAGACCGGCTTTTTGTTACCTCTCCCGTGTAATCGATTAAATCCAACCTGTGTTTACTCTGCGAAAAGTCGCGCTTCTCAGATAAAAGCTCTAGGAATCCAATGTCTGCCAGGGAGGGGCCCCATCTAAGGGTATTGACCATTCACTTTGGTCAAAGGCCACCGGTAGGTAAGCAACAAAGGGGGGGGGGGGGAGAATAGGGAGGGCTCTGCTTACGGTTTCCTTTTTTAAAACTCCATTCCAGGCAAAATGTTAAATATACCAATAGAATGCACTGATCGGGCATAACATTAGGTCTACCCACCATAACTCGTCCAGGCATGGACTCTGCTAGACCTCTAAAGGTATGTTGTGGTATCTGGTGGGGTATCTGGTGGGGTATCTGGTATCTGGTGGGGGTATCTGGTGCCAAGCCGTCGGTAGCAGATCGGTGGGGCCTCGTTGCATCGGACTCGTTTGTCCAACTCCATTCCATACATGATCGATTTTTGTTGGAGATCTGGTGGCTCGACTGACACCCTTGGAGTCGTGCCGCCGGCTCTGCCAAGTGGTGATGGACCTGGAACTAAGCAGGTTACCATTAGCTGGGAGGTCATTGAGCCACAGCCCAAGGAACCCCCTAGATTTCCCCTGGAGGAACCCTGTTTGAGAATTGGCTGATATAGAGGGAAAATAAAGGTTCAAGCTGAACTCGGGAACAACCAAACATTCTCGATATCCATCGGTTATGTGATTTCTTCTGGAATCTTCTTCCAGATCTGTCCAGTAATCAAGTGTGAGACTTCCTGTAATAAAGACCGCCCACTGCTGCTCTTTCTCCTTGTGCGGTGGGACTGGTCTTCTCTCTGCCGCCTCCTGTAGTGGGTGGAGCTTGCTGGACCCCTCCCACAGCTCTGCTCTCCTTGTGCAGGAGGACTGGTCTTGTCTTCGGCCCTTCTTGTACTGAGTGGAGCCTGCTGGGCCCCTCCCACAGCTCCACTTCTTGTGCAGGATGACTGGTCATGCCTCTGCCCTTTCCTGTCATTTTCTGTAGTGGGTGGAGCTTGCTGGACCCCTCCCACAGCTCTGCTCTCCTTGTGCAGGAGGACTGGTCTTGTCTTCGGCCCTTCTTGTACTGAGTGGAGCCTGCTGGGCCCCTCCCACAGCTCCACTTCTTGTGCAGGATGACTGGTCATGCCTCTGCCCTTTCCTGTCATTTTCTGTAGTGGGGGGAGCTTGCTGGACCCCCTCCCACAGCTCTGCTCTCCTTGTGCAGGGTAACTGGTCTTGTCTCCGCCTTTTCCTGTACTGGGTTGGCGCCTGCTGGGCCCCTCCCACAGCTCTGCTCTCCTTGTGCAGGAGGACTGGTCTTGTCTCCGCCCCTTCCTGTACTGGGTTGACGCCTGCTGGGCCCCTCCCACAGCTCCACTTCTTGTGCAGGATGACTGGTCATGTCTCCGCCCCCTCCTGTAGTTTTCTGCAGGCAGCCTGTAGTGGGTGGAGCTTGCTGGGCCCCTACCACAGCTGCTCTCTGCTTGTGCAGGATAACTGGTCATGTCTCCGCCCCCTCCTGTAGTTTTCTGCAGGCAGCCTGTAGTGGGTGGAGCTTGCTGGGCCCCTACCACAGCTGCTCTCTGCTTGTGCAGGATAACTGGTCATGTTTCCGCCCCCCTCCTGTAGTTTTCTGTAGTGGTTGGAGCCTGCCGGGCCACTCCCACAGCTTTGATTTTTCTCCTTATGCAAGATGACTGGTCTGGTCTCCGCCCCTCTCCAGTAGTTTTCTGTAGTGGGTGGAGCCTACCGGGCCCCTCCCACAGCTCTGCCCTTTTTCCTTGTGCAAGATGACTGATCCTCACCCCGGTACCTTTTTTGTTAGAGCCGGCGATCTGCTTTCTTGTAAAAGCAATCCTAGTGGCTAACTAGCCTCTGGATTCCTTTTACAAGCAATTGAAAGGGA
Organism: Lithobates sylvaticus; assembly: GCA_028564925.1. NCBI lineage: Eukaryota > Metazoa > Chordata > Amphibia > Anura > Ranidae > Lithobates > Lithobates sylvaticus. The sequence continues at coordinate 4,194,223 of CM053036.1, forward strand.
CGACCCCCTCCCCCTCCCTTCTGCAGCTGTACCGGGATCTCCTCCCGTCCCATTGGTAGTCCTGATCGACCAGCCGGCACTCCCCCCCCCCCCCGGATGATCATAGAGCCCAGCAAAGACCCGATCAGCTTTGTTGGGCTTTATGATTATAGTAATCCGGAAGCGATGATGTCACATCACTTCCAGGTTACCCGGGTATAAACTGCGCCTTTTTTAAAAATGAAAATCATTTTGGTTACACTGATGTTGGCCTTTTGAAAGTTTTTAAGGCCAGAGGAGGGATTTGGTGTCTTATAGATCCCTCCATAAAGAGGACCTGTCGCGTGCCTGTTGCTGTCAGATAAGATGTCTTACATTCCTTGTGACGGCAATAAAAGTAATCGGAAAAAGAAAAAAAAAAAATGAAAGTGACGCAGTAAAAATTAAATGTGAAAACATTTTAACTGCCCCTTGTGCTCAAAGGCGAACGCACACGGCGATCGTTCTACGCGTGAGGTATCCCTGCGAACGGCAGATCTAGCACCAGACCTCACGTGCAAATTTTAAAGTGGTAACCTTGCAAAAGCTTTTAAAGCGACACCTATGGATATTAAATGTACCGTATATACTTGAGTATAAGCCGAGGCACCTGATTTTTTCACGAAAAAATGGGAAAACTTATTAACTCGAGTATAAGCCTAGGGTGAGAAATGCGCAGCTACTGTAAGTGGAAAAAAGGGTCAACAATGCCCATTTGCAGCCTCACTGTGCCCATTTGCAGCCATAGGTCCCCCGAACTTCAAACTTGGTAGTTAAGGGTTCCCCCTAGCTGCAGCCAAAATTTGGGGTCTCTGGACCAAAGGGTCCCGAAATGACAATGCTGCAGATGGACACAGTTGACCGACTTTGCAGCTCTATATCTCGGAGCCACTTGGTGCTAGGAACCCCATTTGAATATGTTGTGCAAGGTCCATTGGGTTTGCACACAAAATATGGGGTTCCTAGCACCAAGTGGCCCCCGAGATACGGGGGCCCCAAAGTCAGGTCGGAAAATGTCAAGCACTTTTCTGCAGCAGAGAATGACATTTCCGAACCGACTTTGGGCCCCTGTATCTCGGGCCACTTGGTGCTACGAACCCCATATTTAGACACGTAGTGCTGGTTCCACTGGGTTTGCACACGTGGGGTCCCTAGCACCAAGTGGTCCCAAGATACGGGGCCCCAAAGTCGGGTTAGAAAATTTCATTTTCTGCTGCAGAAAAAATGCTTGACTCGAGTATAAGCCGAGGGGGGCATTGTCAGCACAAAAATGTGCTGGGAAAACTTGGCTTATACTCGAGTATATATGGTATGTCGTTTGTCTCAGTTGCACGAGTGTACGCAGTTATAAAGCATGACATGTTTGGTATCTATTTACTCGGTGTAACCTCTTTTTATATTTTACAAAAAAATTTTTTTTTATGTGTTTGTTTTTTATTATTTTTGGATTTTTGGATGTACAGCCGAGGCCAAATATTTTGAGAATGATACAAATTTTCACAAAGTCTGCAGTGTTTTTTTTAGATCTTTGTGTCAGATGTTATTATGGGATACTGAAGTATAATAAGAGCATTCCAGAAGCGTCAAAGGCTTTTATTGACTGACATGAAGTTTAAAGAGTCATTATTTGCCGTGTTGTCCCTTCTTTTTTCCTGACCTCTGTGCAACCCCCCCCCCCCGGCATGCTGTCATCAACTTCTGGGCCACATCCAGACTGATGGCCGCCCCCCAATTCTTCCATAATCAATGCTTGGAGTTTGTCAGAATTTGTGGGGTTGTTTTTGTTCACCCGCCTCCTGAGGATTGACCACAACTTCTCAATGGAATGAAGCAGTGGCGGTGCGTGCATAGAGGGCGCAGGAGCGCCGCCCACACTCTCCTGCACCGCTCTATCACCACCTTGTCGGGCGCCGGGCATCTGAATTACAGCGGGGGGGGGGTGTGTTTCTGGAAGCGCCCTATTAGAGCTGTGACCTGATTAGAGCGGTGAGCTCTAATAGGCTTCCATAAGTGTAAACAGTGGGCGCAATGCTGGGCGTTCGCTGTTTACAGAGTGTTGTATTAGAGAAGCGAATACATTGCTTCCCTCACACTGACCCGCCTCTCCGCCAATCAGGTTGCCGGGTCTGTGTTACTGTCACCTGATTGGCTGAAGTCACAGGCGCTGTGATTGGACGCCTAGGCATCCAATCATTGCAGAAGACAGGAGGAGCGCGGCAGAAGATATCGGGTCGCAATGAGGAGACACTGCTCGCCGCCTGACGCCGTCACCAGCTGCACACCGAGACAAGGTAAGTGCCGGTAGATGGCGGGCAGGGGGCACATTGGCAGCATTTAATGGGCACAGAGGCAGCACTTGGGGCACAGTGGCAGCGTTAGATGGGCACAGTGGCAGCGTTAGATGGGCACAGTGGCAGCGTTAGATGGGCACAGTGGCAGCACTTGGGGCACAGTGGCAGCACTTGGAGCACAGTGGCAGCGTTAGATGGGCACATTGACAGCACTTGAGGCACAGTGGCAGCGTTAGATGGGCACAGTGGCAGCGTTAGATGGGCACAGTGGCAGCGTTAGATGGGCACAGTGGCAGCGTTTAGATGGGCACAGTGGCAGCACTTGGGCACAGTGGCAGCGTTAGATGGGCACAGTGGCAGCACTTGGAGCACAGTGGCAGCATTAGATGGGCACATTGACAGCACTTGAGGCACAGTGGCAGCGTTAGATGGGCACAGTGGCAGCGTTAGAAGGGCACAGTGAGGCTGTTTGTTTGCGCCCCCCCAAAAATTTTGAGCACCAGCTGCCACTGGAATGAAGGTCTGGGGGAGTTTCCTGGCCATGGACCCAAAATTTCCATGTTTTGGTTCCCCCAAGCCACTTAGTTATGACCTTTGCCCTATGGCAAGGTGCCCCATCATGCTGGAGGAGGCATTGTTCCTCACCAAACTCTTCTTGGATGGTTGGGAGAAGTTGCTCTCGGAGGAGGTTTTTGTACCATTCTTTATTCATGGCAAAATTGTGAGTGAGCCCCTCCCACTCCCTTGGCTGAGAAGCGACCCAACCCCCACCCATGAATGGTCTCAGGATGCATGACACAGGACTGATAGTAGCGCTCCCCTTCTCTTCTCTGGATAAGGCTTTTTCCAGATGCCCCAAACTATCGCAAAGTGTATTCATCAGAGGAAATGCCCCCCCCCCCCCCCCAGTCCTCGGCAGTCCAATCCCTGGACCTTCTGCAGAATATCCGTCTGTCCCGGATGTTCCTTCTGGAGAGAAGCGGCCTCTTTGCTGCCCTTCTTGACATCAGACCGTCCTCCAAAAGTCTTCTCCTCGCTGTGGGTGCCGATGTCCTCACACCTGCCGGCTGCCATTCCTGAGCTCTGCACTGGTGGTGCCCCCCCCCCCCCTCCGCACTGGTGGTGCCCCGATCCCGCAGCTCAATCATCTGTAGGAGACGGTCCTGGCGCTCGCTGGACTTTCTTGGGCGTCCCGAAGCCTTCTTCACAAATGCAGTGTAAATATTTTTGAGCAAAGAGGGTCTTTGCAATTAATTGCAATTCATCTGATCGCTCTTCATAACATTCTGAAGTACCGTATATACTCGAGTATAAGCCCGAGTTTTTCAGCACTTTTTTTTTTTTTTTTTTTGTGCTGAAAATGCCCCCCTCGGCTTATACTCGAGTCAACCACTTTTTTGCAGCAGAAAAATTACATTTTCCGACCCGACTTTGGGGCCCCCGTATCTCGGGGCCACATGGTGCTAGAAACCCCAAATGGTGTGCAAACCCAGTAGAACCAGCACTATAACATATCTAAATATGGGGTTCCTAGCACCAAGTGGCCCCGAAATAAATACGGGGCCCCAAATTCTGGTTGGAAAATGTCATTCTCTGCTGCAGAAAAGTGCTTGACATCTCCCGGACCGACTTTGGGGCCCCGTATCTCGGGGCCACTTGGCGATAGGAACCCCAAATTTGGTGTGCAAACCCAGTGGAACCCGTCCCACAACATATCCAAAGATGGGGTTCCTAGCACCAAGTGGTCCCGAGATACGGGGCCCCAAATTCTGGTCGGAAAATGTCATTCTCTGCTGCAGAAAAGTGCTTGACATCTCCCGGACCGACTTTGGGGCCCCGTATCTCGGGGCCACTTGGCGATAGGAACCCCAAATTTGGTGTGCAAACCCAGTGGAACCCGTCCCACAACATATCCAAAGATGGGGTTCCTAGCACCACGTGGCCCCGAGATATGGGGCCCCAAAGTCGGTTCGGAAAATGTTCTCTGCTTCAGAAAAGTGCTTGACATCTTCCGGACTGACTTTGGGGCCCCGTATCTCGGGGCCACTTTTGTGCTAGGAACCCCATCTTTGGATATGTTGTGGTGAGGGTTCTAAATTTGGGGTTCCTAGCAGCAAGTGGCCCCGACATACGGGGCCCCAAAGTCGGTCCAGGAGATGTCAAGCACTTTTCTGCAGCAGAGAATGACATTTTCCAACCCGAATTTGGGGCCCCCGTATCTCAGGGCCACTTGGAACCCCATTGATCTTTGGATATGTTGTAGTGCTAGGTCCACTGGGTTTGCACACCAAATTTGGGATTCCAAGTGGCCCCAAGATATGGGGCCCCAAATTCGGTCAACTGTGTCCATCTGCAGCCATGTCATTTCGGGACCCTTTGGGTCCAGAGACCCCAAATTTTGGCTGCAGCTAGGGGGCATCTAGGAACCCTTAACTACCAAGTTTGAAGTTCGGGGGACCCATGGCTGCAAATGGGCACAGTGAGGCTGCAAATGGGCACAGTGAGGCTGCAAATGGGCACAGTGAGGCTGCAAATGGGCATTGTTGACCCTCTTTTTCCACTTACAGTAGCTGCGCATTTCTCACCCTAGGCTTATACTCGAGTCAATAAGTTTCCTCAGTTTTTTGTGGTAAAATTAGGTGCCTCGGCTTATATTCGGGTCGGCTTATACTCGAGTATATACGGTATATGAAAATTGCCATCATAGAAACTGAGGCAGCAGACTTTGTGAAAACCTTTTAATATTTATGTCTGTCTCAAAACTTTTGGCCATTGCTGTATTTTCAAAAGGGTGTATTTTATTTATTTATTTATTTATTTTCTCCCCAAAAAATTACATTTGAAAGCCGCTGCAGAAATATCGAGTGATATAAAAAAATTGCAACGATCACCAATTTTCTTTTCTAGGGCCTCTGCTTTAAAAAAAATTAAATAAAATAGAAATATAAAAAAATATAAATATATAAATGGGGGGGGGGGGAAAGAATATATATAATTAGTGTGTTTTGGGGGTTCTTTGGCATTTTTAGCAAAAAAAAAGAAAGATTATTACATGTGAACAAGTTTGCCAGAAAATGCCTGGGGGGAGGGGAGGGGGGATTAAGTGAGTTTTTGTAGTCGGAGTTGGGCGCGCCCCTTGATTGTTTACCCGCCGGTTTTCCGTTCGATGATCGCACACACGTATGGCCAAAAGATTGTGAAAGTCCACAGTCCTCTTTTAGTGGGACCAGATGGAGGACAATAAATGGCAGTCGGGGGCGGGTCACACCCGCACTTCCTTCTGGTTGGCGGGGGGGGGGGGGGGGTGGTGTGACCGGGTCCAATGGTTCACCAGACTGGTTAATGAAGTTTTAATCTGAAGTGTTTGTCAGACCTTGTGAGTCCCGAGTCCTTATCTGAGGTCACCATTTTTTTTTCTTTTTGCTTATTCATTAAGAAAAATAATCAATATATACATAAATAGTTGCTGATAGCCGAGATTATCTCTGAATAGAACTCTTCACAGTTGTGTCTCAGATTCTGAATGAGAGACCCTGACTGAATAGGTGTGGGGGGTGGGAGACCCTGAGTGAACGGGCACTGGGGCATGGGAGACCCTGGGGGGGGGCGGGAGACCCTGGGTGAATGGGCACAGGGGCATAAGAGACCCTGGGGGGCGGGAGACCCTGGATGAATGGGCACAGGGGCATAGGAGACCCTGGGGGGGTGGGAGACCCTGAGTGAACGGGCACTGGGGCATGGGAGACCCTGGGGGGGCGGGAGACCCTGAGTGAACGGGCACAGGGGCATAGGAGACCCTGGGGGGGGCGGGAGACCCTGAGTGAATGAGCACAGGGGCATAAGAGACCCTGGGGGGGGGGGGCGGGAGACCCTGGGTGAATGGGCACAGGGGCATAGGAGACCCTGAGTGAATGAGCACAGGGGCATAGACGCTGGGGGGCGGGAGACCCTGGGTGAATGGGCACAGGGGCATAGGAGACCCTGGGGGGGAGGGAGACCCTGAGTGAACGAGCACAGGGGCATAGGAGACCCTGGGGGGGCGGGAGACCCTGGGTGAATGGGCACAGGGGCATAGGAGACCCTGGGGGGGTGGGAGACCCTGGGTGAATGGGCACAGGGGCATAGGAGACCCTGAGTGAACGGGCACAGGGGCATAGGAGACCCTGGGGGTGCGGGGGGCACAGGGGTATAGGAGACCCTGAGTGAATGGGCACAGGGGCATAGAAGACCCTGGGGGGCGGAAGACCCTGGGTGAACGGGCACAGGGGCATAGGAAACTTTGAGTGAACGGGCACTTAGGGGCGGGGGTTGGCGGACAGCAGGAGACCCTGAGTGAATGGTCGCGGGAGGACCCCCCCCCCCCCCAGTGTACGGTTGCGGGGGGGCCGGAGACCCTTAATGAATAAATCGGTGGTCTAGAATTGCTCCACCCCCCACCCCCTAACACACTTGCCTGTGTAGCCTAGGTAGAATGCACCTGCAGCTTCCTGGGATATCCACACCGAATATCCCTGGAGCCTGCGGCTGTTGGGTGGACCTGGATGAGATCAGAAGAACATGGGGGGTGGGGCAGCGGAATGCAGGACTCATTGGGAAGGTGTGTGAATTGAGGACAACCCAGCATAACAGAGGTGGGGGGTGTTAATGGAAAAAAGGGGGGTGGATGGGGAAAAAGTTTCCTTTTCAACGACCCGCCCCTTTTCTGGCACTTTCAGTATTTTTTGCTAGAAAATTACTTTGAACCCCCGGAACACATGTAAAAGATGTTATGTTGAGTAAATAGATGCCTAACATGTCGCACTTTAAAAATTTTGCTCGCTCGTGGAATGGCGACAAAGTACGATTCGGGGGCCGGAGGCTGGTGTCGGGTGGCTGGTGTCGGTTTGGGGGGGTGTGGCTGGTGTGGGGGGCCGGGGGCTGGTGTCGATGTGGGGGGCCGGGGGCTGGTGTCGGTGTGGGGGGCTGTGTCTGGTGTCGGTGGGGGGCCGGGGGCTGGTGTCGGTGTGGGGGGCCGTGGCTGGTGTCGGTGTGGGGGGCCGTGGCTGGTGTCGGTGTGGGGGGCTGTGTCTGGTGTCGGTGGGGGGCCGGTGGCTGGTGTCGGTGTGGGGGGCCGGGGGCTGGTGTCGGTGTGGGGGGCCGTGGCTGGTGTCGGTGTGGGGGGCTGTGTCTGGTGTCGGTGGGGGGCCGGTGGCTGGTGTCGGTGTGGGGGGCCGGTGGCTGGTGTCGGTGTGGGGGGCCGGTGGCTGGTGTCGGTGTGGGGGGCCAGTGGCTGATGTGGGGGGGCGGTGGCCAGTGTCGGTGGGGGCAGGAAGTTGGAGGAAGTTTTATAAAAACAAAAATGTTTACTTCTCCGGAATCTTTGAGGTATTCAGCACCCTCGGGTTCTGGGTGTGTCCCCCCCCTCCCCCCCCTGACATGTATGTCTTCTCTTTGCAGACGTCGCTGACACCGGAACAGCAGCGTTACGCAGTGCTGGGGGTCCCCACGCTGATGGAGGTCTGCGGCTTCTCCTATTATTATGGGGGGTTCTTGGTGGGCCCCCAGTTCCCTATGGTGAAGTACCTGAGCTTGGTGAAGGGAGAGCTGAGCGATGTGGAGGGGCAAATACCTAACAGGTGTGTATGAAGGATTCCCAGAGAGCCGGGGGGGAGGGGGGTCTCCAAACCTTCTAATCAAAGGGCCGGTTTAATAGTGTCCCATCATTGGTGTCAGTGGAGGAATAGTGCCCCATCATTGGTGTCAGTGGGAGGAATAGTGCCCCGTCATTGGTAACGCTGGGAGGAATAGTGCCCCATCATTGGTGTCAGTGGGAGGAATAGTGCCCCATCATTTGGTGTCAGTGGGAGGAATAGTGCCCCGTCATTGGTATCGCTGGGAGGAATAGTGCCCCATCATTGGTGTCAGTGGGAGGAATAGTGCCCCAACATTGGTGTCAGTGGGAGGAATTGTGCCCCGTCATTGGTATCGCTGGGAGGAATAGTGCCCCATCATTGGTGTCAGTGTTTTTTTTTTTTGCCTTTTTTTTTTTTGATATTTTTTTTTTTGGAATAGTGCCCCATCATTGGTATCAGTGGGAGAGGAATAGTGCCCCCATCATTGGTGTCAGTGGGAGGAATAGTGCCCCGTCATTGGTATCGCTGGGAGGAATAGTGCCCCATCATTGGTGTCAGTGGGAGGAATAGTGCCCCCAATCATTGGTGTCAGTGGGAGGAATAGTGCCCCATCATTGGTATCAGGGGAAGAATAGTGCCCCGTCATTGGTATCGCTGGGAGGAATAGTGCCCCATCATTGGTGTCAGTGGGAGGAATAGTGCCCCATCATTGGTATCAGTGGGAGGAAAAGTGCCCCATCATTGGTATCAGTGGGAGGAATAGTGCCCCATCATTTGGTGTCAGTGGGAGGAATAGTGACCCATCATTGGTGCCCCATCATTGGTGCCCCATCATTAGTGCCCCATCATGCAGTTGGGAGACCTCTGTCATAGAATATATTGCATTGTGTTATCTCTCCGGAGAATGACCCCTCCCCCATCTCTTTGCAGCGTTGTGCCGGCGGTGAAGCGCCTGTGCCTTGGACTCTTCTTCCTGACGGTGTACACGGTGTTCGGCCCCTACCTGCCCGACAGCTACTTCCTGACAGAAGAGTATGCGGTGAGACTATAACTGGGGGGGAAATGTCTTCTTTGTTCTAATGGCTCCAATTCATTTTAGAGCCGATCTTCTTCTCATTTTATGTCCCTGTAAAGTGGTTGTAAACCTCAGACATGAAATCTGAACAAAGCACATCCCTCCATAGTGTGTACTTGTCTCAGTCCAGAGCACTGAGTGTCATTTCTGTCTGCTGCCTCCTTCCTCTCTAGGAGGGATCACAGGGGATGGGATGTGTCAGGAAGTAGGAGGGGTCACAGGTGGCGGGATATGTCAGAAAGGAGGGGTCACAGGGTGCTGGATATCTCGGGAAGTAGGAGGGGTCACAGGGGGCGGGATGTGTCAGGAAGTAGGAGGGTCAAAGGGGGCGGGAGGGGTCACAGGGGGCAGGATGTGTCAGGAAGTAGGAGGGGTCACAGGGGGCGGGACATGTCCGGAAGTAGGAGGGGTCACAGGTGGCGGGATATGCCAGAAAGTAGGAGGGGTCACAGAGTGCTGGATATCTCGGGAAGTAGGAGGGGTCACAGGGGCAGGGTATGTCAGGAAGTAGGAGGGGTCACGGGGTGCTGGATATCTCGGGAAGTAGGAGGGGTCACAGGGGGGATATCTCAGGAAGTAGGAGGGGGTCACAGGGGGCGGGATGTGTCAGGAAGTAGGAGGGGTCACAGGGGGCGGGATGTGTCAGGAAGTAGGAGGGGTCACGGGGCGGGATGTGTCAGGAAGTAGGAGGGGTCACGGGGCGGGATGTGTCAGGAAGTAGGAGGGGTCACAGGGTGCGGGATGTCAGGAAGTAGGAGGGGTCACAGGGGGCGGGATGTGTCAGGAAGTAGGAGGGGTCACAGAGTGCTGGATATCTCGGGAAGTAGGAGGGGTCACAGGGGCGGGGTATGTCAGGAAGTAGGAGGGGTCACAGGGGGCGGGATATGCCAGGAAGTAGGAGGGGTCACGGGGTGCTGGATATCTCGGGAAGTAGAAGGGGTCACAGGGGGGATATCTCAGGAAGTAGGAAGGGTCACAGGGGGCGGGATGTGTCAGGAAGTAGGAGGGGTCACAGGGGGCGGGATGTGTCAGGAAGTAGGAGTGGTCACAGGGGGGCAGGATGTGTCAGGAAGTAGGAGTGGTCACAGGGGGCGGGATGTCAGGAAGTAGGAGGGGTCACAGGGGGCGGGATGTGTCAGGAAGTAGGAGGGGTCACGGGGCGGGATGTGTCAGGAAGTAGGAGGGGTCATGGGGCGGGATGTGTCAGGAAGTAGGAGGGGTCACAGGGTGCGGGATGTCAGGAAGTAGGAGGGGTCACAGGGGGCGGGATGTGTCAGGAAGTAGGAGGGGTCACAGAGTGCTGGATATCTCGGGAAGTAGGAGGGGTCACAGGGGCGGGGTATGTCAGGAAGTAGGAGGGGTCACAGGGGGCGGGATATGCCAGGAAGTAGGAGGGGTCACGGGGTGCTGGATATCTCGGGAAGTAGAAGGGGTCACAGGGGGGATATCTCAGGAAGTAGGAGGGGTCACAGGGGGCGGGTTGTGTCAGGAAGTAGGAGGGGTCACAGGGGGCGGGATGTGTCAGGAAGTAGGAGTGGTCACAGGGGGGCAGGATGTCAGGAAGTAGGAGTGGTCACGGGGGGGCGGGATGTGTCAGGAAGTAGGAGGGGTCACAGGGGGCGGGATGTGTCGGGAAGTAGGAGGGGTCACAGGGGGCGGGATGTGTCGGGAAGTAGGAGGGGTCACAGGGGGCGGGATGTGTCGGGAAGTAGGAGGGGTCACAGGGGGCGGGATGTGTCGGGAAGTAGGAGGGGTCACAGGGGGCGGGATGTGTCGAGAAGTAGGAGGGGTCACAGGGGGCGGGATGTGTCGGGAAGTAGGAGGGGTCACAGGGGGCGGGATGTGTCGGGAAGTAGGAGGGGTCACAGGGGCGGGATGTGTCGGGAAGTAGGAGGGGTCACAGGGGGCGGGATGTCAGGAAGTAGGAGTGGTCACGGGGGGGCGGGACATGTCAGGAAGTAGGAGGAGTCACAGGTGACTGGATATGCCAGAAAGTAGGAGGGGTCACAGAGTGCTGGATATCTCGGGGAAGTAGGAGGGGTCACAGGGGCGGGGTATGTCAGGAAGTAGGAGGGGTCACAGGGGGCGGGATATCTCGGGAAGTAGGAGGGGTCACAGGGGGGATATCTCAGGAAGTAGGAAGGGTCACAGGGGGCGGGATGTGTCAGGAAGTAGGAGGGGTCACAGGGGGCGGAATGTGTCAGGAGGTAGGAGGGGTCACAGGGGGCGGGATGTGTCAGGAAGTAGGAGGGGTCACGGGGGGCGGGATGTCAGGAAGTAGGAGTGGTCACGGGGGGGCGGGATGTGTCAGGAAGTAGGAGGGGTCACAGGGGGCGGGATGTGTCAGGAAGTAGGGGCGGGATGTGTCAGGAAGTAGGAGGGGTCACGGGGGGCGGGATGTGTCAGGATGTAGGAGGGGTCACAGGGGGCGGGATGTGTCAGGAAGTAGGAGGGGTCACAGGGGGCGGGATGTGTCAGGAAGTAGGAGGGGTCACAGGGGGCGGGATGTGTCAGGAAGTAGGAGGGGTCACAGGGGCGGGATGTGTCGGGAAGTAGGAGGGGTCACAGGGAAAGGAATATAGAAAAGGGAACGTGGAAAGCGCCAACCTGGGGAACTGAAATGCGTCTCGGTGTCTGTGACATGTTGCGGGTTTTGGGTGATTCCATTTCTAATTCTCGGCTTTTCTCTGTTTGTAGAATCAGCCTCTCTGGTATCGCTGTGTCTATATGACCATCTGGGGGAAAATCACGCTGTATAAATATGTGACTTGCTGGCTGGTGACGGTACGTTCTCACCTCTATATTGTACCTGGGGGGGAGGGGATACTCACGCTTTTTCTTTAAAGCTGAACTCCGGGGAAACCGCTAAATCCACCATTAAAATACTTATAAGGGAGCTCCGACCCCAAAAGGGTTTGTATCTGTCCATCCAGTCCTGAGATTTATACTGCTCCGCCTGGAAGCACGGTCAGCCTGGTGACCTGACTTTGCCCTGTTAAACGTTACCTCCCTGCCCCCAGCCTGTGATTGGACAGTAAAGGAAGGTCGTCTCTCTGCTCTGTACTTCTATCAGCATCCTCCTTGTCAGTACCTGTAAATGCGGGACACCTGATTGGCTTCCAGGGCTTCCAGTCCCGCCCCCCCCCCCCCCCCCCCCCCCCCAGCAAGCTGATGCATTTAAAGGCAGTGACGCATGCTGAATACGATGGGAGTTTTAGTTCTTGGCGTGTACAGCTTACTTCGGCTGCTGCGTTCGATTTTTAAGGATGACAGTCTGGAGGCGGTAAAACAACGTCTCAACCACCTTTTTTTTTTTTTTTTTTACTGCCCCCCTTCCCCCGCTGCATGTGTAAAGCTGTCCATAGCTGAGCTGCTGCTGTACTTCACCCAGACCAGAAACCGAGACTATAAGACAGGTATTCCTCTGTTCTAATAGTTTAATTGGGGCTGCCTATAGATTGAGTGTATATTTAAATCCTCGGCATGTTTAGAAACTCAATGTCCCCCTTGTGTGGAGTGGGGGGGGGGGTGGACACACCCTGGTTGAGTTTCAGCCTGTCCCTGATGAAACTGATGCATTTTGATCAGCGTATGACCAGCTTTAGCCTTTACTGAGCCGGCAGCAGAGACAGATCGGGTCCCCTGCCCCCTCCAGACCGGGGCTGAGGTGTGTGGCGGAGCTGTGTAAATCTCAGGACTGGATGGACAGAAATCAGAAATGCATGCGTTTTATTAGGCGCATTTATTGGTTTGCCTGGAGTTCAGCTTCCATCGTATCGTGTTCTGTGTATACCTGACCCCCCCCCTCCCCTCCCCCATAGGAAGGTGTCTGCATCCTGTCCGGCTTGGGCTACAATGAGAAGGACGACAGAGGCGAACCGCGGTGGGACGCCTGTGCCAATATGAAGGTGTGGCAGTTCGAGACCACGCCCCTTTTCACAGGAACCATCGCCAGCTTCAACATCAACACCAATGACTGGGTGGCGAGGTGAGGAGGCGGGGCTGTTGGGTCGTGTGTTTTTGTGTGAGAAACTCTCCGCGATCCAAGGAGCGCATTTACCCCCCCTGCAATGTACTGCGGAACCGGCGCAGGTAAAGTGACATGCCGGTACGCCGCTGCTCGTTCCCGGGTTAAGGGGCGCGCGCCACCCGCTGTGATTACGGGAGCCTGTCAGCAAGTCCCGGCCAATGATTAATGGCCGGGATCTGCTGATCGGATGTGTCCAATCACAGCCCAGAGCTCTCTACAGAGGGATGTCAGTAACAGTCAGTCTCCAGTGTCAGATTCCATATATATATATATATATATATATATATACATATACAGGGGGTCCCCGAGTTACGAACTCGTTAGGGACTGGCCCCGTGTACGGAAGTCGGAAATGTTCGTAAGTCGGCGCGCATGCGCAGACCGACAAATACGGAGATTTCCGATGTTCCGTCTGTTGCCGTTCTGCGCATGCGCGGCAAATTACGGACATTTCCGGCATTTTCCGGCGCTCCGTATGGCCGCGCATGCGCAGAACGGCCGAAAGACGGCGAAAACCACCGAAAAATGGCGGAGGGTCCCCGCAGCACCCCGTTCGTAAGTAGGGGTTGTTCGTAGGTCGGGTGTTCGTAAGTCGGGGACCCCCTGTGTGTGTGTGTAAATGTGTATATATATATATATATATATATATATATATATACACACACTATTATTTTTATATATATATATATATATATATATATATTATATATATATATATATATATATATAAAAAATAAAATAATTATAATATATATATATATATATATATAATTTTATATATAATTTTATATATAATTTCCAGTATATATCCCATAGTCTGTAGACACTATAACTTTCACACAAACCAATCTATATACACTCTCTTTTTTATTTTTTACGAAAGACATGGAGCAGAATACATATTGGCCTAAATTTTATAAAGAAATGTGATTTTTTTTTTTTTGGATAGGTTTATAGCAGAAAAGTAAAACTCCCCACCCCCCCAATATTGTCGGTCCTATTTTTTTTTGTTTTATATAATAAAAATAAAAACCCGGAGGTGATCAAATACCACTAAAAGAAAGCTCTATTTGTGTGTGTGTAAAAAAAAAAAAAATAAAAAAAAAAATGTATATAAACTACATTTTAGGTACAAAGTTGCATGACCGCGCAATTGTCAGTTAACCTGTAGCTGACCGTCCACTGTCAAATGACGGCGGAGCGGTGCGGGCGGCTCTTGTGGCGGGTTGCCGTCATATGACGGCGCTCGCTTTTTGGCCACTAGGCGGCGCGTGCCCGCCGCGTTGCTGGGGACCCGATGCGCGAGCCCGGCGGCCGCGATGTCTGCCAGGCACCCGCGATTGCCCGGTAACTGAGCAGGACGTCGATCTGTGTATGTAATAGAGCTTTCTTTTGGTGGTATTTGATCGCCCACTGCGGTTTTTATTTTTTTGCGCTATAAACAAAAAAGAGCGACAATTTTGAAAAAAAAAACGCATTATTTTTTTGCTATAATAATATCCCCCAAAAATATATAAAAAAAAAAAAAAAAAAACATTTTTTTTTTCCTCAGTTTAGGCCGATACGTATTCTTCTACATATTTTTATCGAAGGCCTTTTCTGCGTCCGTTCCTAGAAAGACACACGGAGTTTGATTCCTAGTTACCACATTGTAGAAGGTTTATCACCTTAATTATGTTACCCCCTGGCCTCACGGGTAGGTACAAATCCAACCTGGTCCAAATGGATCAAGGTTGGGATGTACTCTTGAATTCTAATGGCTATCATTTTCGTAAGTATTTCGAATCGGTATTTAACAATGAGATTGGCCTATAACAGGGGTGCCCAACCTTTTTGAAGAGCGAGGGCCACTTAAAGCGGAAGTAAACCCATCGATTTAACAGTCTAAAAAAAAAAAGGCATGCCGTGAAGGCTAACTGCACATTGGCTGTGCTCTCAACCAAACAGTGAAACCATCCAATGGCTGGTGTCATAGCGGATCACATGTGCAGCACCGTGGCAGTTGAAGATTAAACAAGGCAAAGATGGCAGCTTCCTTGGCTGAAAACGATAGGGGGGTTTACTTCCACTTTAAGCGAATTGGTAACTGGTCGCGGGCCACAATGAGCGGAGCGGGAGGATGACGGGTCCGTGTCCACGGACACAGCCCACTCTACTCTATGGGCCCTCTGATCCAATCCGATTCGCCCAGACGGAAGGGGCAGATCCCTTCCTATTTTTTTTTGGTAGGCGGGTTTAAACAGACACAAGTCCGTTTTACATCTCCTGCTCCATAGAGGTGAATAGTAACTCTGATTGGGTCGGACCAATCATGTGAAAGGGGCCTAAGGCTGCTTCCACACTGATGCGCTGTGATTTGCCCGAACCGCGGGTGTAGCGCAGTGAACCTGTGGATTTTCTGCGGGTTAGCTGCACTTTGCCGTAAACTTCTATTATATCCTGCAGGTGTGGTGCACTTTCTGAAGGCGCAACAAACCCGCAGGTGATAACAGAAGTCTATGGCTCAATGCAGGTAACCCGCAGCTGCGCTGCACCTGCGGATCATTTTGAAAGCAGCCCAGTAACCACTGCAAAACGGATATATCCATATCTACTGAGAATTTAGTAGTAAACTTACCTTTTTAATAACCGTCTTCCATTCTGGTATCGCTGGCTGTTGCTGTCCCAGGCGGAGTGCATTTGGTATCACTCCGCCTGTGACAGGAGGTGGCGCTATACAGGAAGCATTGGCTTATGTGGCTCCGCAGCCACTTGCTTCCACTACCAGCGGCTTCATTCACAAAAACTGCTGCTCTGGGATGGCGGGTCGGCAACCCGTGATCTGGGCTTGCCAACCTGCCATCTTAGAGCAGGAGGTTGAGGGCCACATCAGAGGGCTCCGCGGGCCACATGTGGCCCCCGGGCCACTGGTTGGGCACCCCTGGCCTATAACTACCACATGCTGTAGGATCTTTCCCCTCCTTATGTATCACTGCAATATAAGCCATAAGAGTATCCTGAGGGGGCTTCATATCGGGTCCCAGGCCATTGAAAAGCTTCACCACAAATTTACCAAGAGCTGCTATTAAAGCTTTTATAGTAAACAATAGTGAAGCCATCTGGGCCTGGAGCCTTTCCTTGTTTGATATTTCCGATCGCTTTTTGGATCTCCTCCAATGTAAACGGTTCGTCTGGTAATTTACTAACCTCAGGTGTTGGTTTATATACACTTTAACCACTTTCAGCCCCGGACCATTTTGCTGCCTTTAAAGTGGCGGGACACCCTGAAAACACAAACTTTAACCACCTGATTACTGGGCACTTGAACCCCCTCGTGACCAGACCAATTTTTCAGCTTTCGGCGCTGACGCACTTGGAATGACAATTGCGCGGTCATACAACGCTGTACCCAAATGAAATTTTTACCATTTTTTTTCCCACAAATAGAGATTTCTTTTGGTGGTATTTAATCAGAGCTGAGGTTTTTATTTTTTGCGAAACAAACAAAAAAAGATGGAAAATTAAAAAAAAAATCATGTTAATAGTTTGTTATAAAAATTTTGCAAACAGGTAATTTTTCTCCTTCATTGATATGCACTGATAGGCTGCACCGGTGGGCACTGATGGGCTGCACCGGTGGGCACTGATGGGCTGCACCAGTGGGCACTGGTGGGCTGCACCGGTGGGCACTGGTGGGCTGCACCGATGGGCACTGGTGGGCACTGATAGGCTGCACTGGTGGGCACTGATAGGCTGCACTGGTGGGCACTGATAGGCTGCACTGGTGGGCACTGATAGGCTGCACTGGTGGGCACTGATAGGCTGCACTGGTGGGCACTGATAGGCTGCACTGGTGGGCACTGATAGGCTGCACTGGTGGGCACTGATAAGGCTGCACTGGTGGGGACAGCAAAGATGGCACGGATTGGTGGCACGAATGGGCGGCACGGATTGGTGGCACGGATGGGCGGCACGGATTGGTGGCACTTATGTGCAGCACTGGCACTGTGGGCACTGAGAGATGGCACTGTGGGCACTGAGAGATGGCAGTGTGGGCACTGGTAGGGGCACTTTAATGGGGCAAAGGTGGGCACAATGTATTGGGCACATCGCTGGGCACATTGCAGTGAGAGGGACTGATGTCCCTCTCACTGCCGCCGGTGATCGGGTTTTTTTTTTTTTTCTCCTCGCGCTATCAGCGCGAGGAGGAAAAAAAGCCGATTACCGGCTCTGTTAGTATCACATGATCAGCTGTCATTGGCTGACAGCTGATCACGTGGTAAGGGTCGGGATCGACCCCTTACTCGGATCTGTGATCCAGCGAGTCTCTCAGACTCGCTGATCACAGAGCGCGCCGCGCCCTTCAGGGGGCGCGCAGGCAGCTCGTGTCCGGGACGACGTCAATAGACGTCGTCCCGGCACAATAGATCCGCGCTGTAGCCGTCATTAGGCTATAGCGCGGGTCTATAGTGGTTAAAAAATGTTAGTAACAATTTCAAATGAAAAAAAAAATAAAAATTTTTTTTTTTTTACTTACCAGAAATGGCTGTTGCTAGGCAGATCGTCCTAATCTGCCTCCTCCAGCGCCGCGGTGATCTTCTCTCCTTCCGTCTTCTAGTGAATGGGGCGCGGTGTGTTATGGGAACTGTGTGTCCCACAACACATCGCGTTCCCTATTCACAAATCCGACTCGCGCATGCGCAGTAGGCCACGCGAAGCCGTTTCCCTTACTGAGGATGGTGGCGCTGGATCCGGATCGCCGAGGGACATCTCGGCCTCCACAAACGACATCGCGGGAGGGTAAGTGTACTTATTAAAAGTCAGCAGCGACTTTTTTTTTTTTTTAGCTGCTGACTTTTAAAAAAAAAAATTTTTAAAGCTGAAACATCGCTTTAAGACCAGACTCGGTTTAACTGACAATTTGCGCGGTCGTGCGACGTGGTCCCAAACAAAATTGGCGTCCTTTTTGTCCCACAAATAGAGCTTTCTGTTGGTGGTATTTGATCACCTCTGCAGTTTTTTTTTTTTATTTTTTGCACTATAAACAAAAATAGAGCGACAATGTTGTAAAAAAAATATATATATATTTTTTACTTTTTACTATAATAAATATCCCCAAAAATATATAAAAAAAACTTTTTTTTTTTTTTTCCTCAGTTTAGGCCGATACGTATTCTACATATTTTTGGTAAAAAAAAAAAATCGCAATTAGCGACTATTGATTGGTTTGCGCTAAAGTTACAGCGTTTACAAAATAGGGGATAGATTTATAGCATTTTTTATTAATAATTTTTTTTTTTCTACTAGTAATGGCGGCGATCAGCGTTTTTTTTTTTTTTTTTTTTTTTTTATTGTGACTGCGACATTATGGCGGACTCATCAGACATTTTTGGGACCATTGTCATTTATACAGCAATCAGTGCTATACAAATGTACTGATTCTTGTGTAAATGCAGTGAAGGGGTTAACCACTAGGGGGCGGGGAGGAGTTAGTGTGACGTGTGTTGTTTTTTTTTTTTTTTTTTTTTTTTTTACTGTAGGGGGGCGTGGCTTGGCGTGTGACATCACTGATCGTCTTTCCCGATGACAGGAACAGCCAATCAATGACAGGCAGAGAAGGAAGCGCGGGGAGAGGTTTGTTTACACAGACCTCTCCCCGTTCTTCAGCTCTGTGACCCGATCGCGGGACACCGGCGGCGATCAGGTCCCGCGGTCACGGAGCTCAGGACCGGGTCGCGAGCGCGGCCCCATAGCTGGGCTCTTAAAGAGCAACATACCTGTACATTGATGTGCCCAGCCGCGCCATTCTGCCGACGTAAATGTGTGCAGGAGGCGGTCCTTAAGTGGTTAAAACGGCAAAGCCCAAAAAACGCTCCATACAGACGTGTAAGTCGCGTGAAAAAACAGCGGAAAATCACTGAAAGGCGCTCCGCTGTGAATGCGGTGTACCTCACAGCGACACGTTCGTTTAGACGCACAAATTGGCCGTTTTATTCTTTTCAGGGTCCTTGCAAAGGACATCCCACTTCGAGGAGGGGGCGGGGCTATGTAGGCATTCGGGGGCGGGGCTATGTAGGCATACCTAAGCAACATGCATTTGCTCTCAGACCACTCCTAGGTAACGCCCACATGTAACGACGAGCCTCCGTGATTGAAGGAACTGAAAGCCAATGAATGAAATGGGCGGGGCCAGGGACAGTTGGGGCCCGGGGAGGAATGAGCTGGATGACGCTGGACGTCCTCGGGTGACAACGGCCCGGATTTCCACCTATGCCCTTGCGTTGTCACGTGTTCTCTCGGGGGCCACTATAAGCAGCGGTACCCCCACACACTTTAGGAGGGAATTTGGGGTCTGGGAAATGATGTGCCGCCATCACTGGAGTGCGATGCACCTGGGAAGTGGCTGCAAAGAGTCTGCAGGGGATGAGCAGCACTGAGATGTAATATATTTTGTGAACATGGCCGATGTTTGATGTCCGGCGCTCAGTGTAATAAATATTGTCTGGTTGGGGATTCAGATCTACTTTTTTTTATTTCTTCTCCCTCAGATACGTCTTCAAACGTCTCCGATTCCTCGGGAACAAGGCCATCTCCCAGGCCGCCGCCCTCTTCTTCCTCGCCATTTGGCACGGTTTGCATTCTGGATACCTCCTCTGCTTCTCCCTGGAGTTCCTGATTGTCGTAGTGGAGAAACAGGTCAGACCCGTGCAGGGGGGGGGGGTAAAATATTAAAGGATTGGGGGGGGGGGGGGATAATAAAAGGGGGGTAGTATGGAAGGATGAGGGAGGGTAAATCTAGAAGGATTGTGGGGGGGTTAATATTAAAGGATGGTGGTAAATATAAAAGGAGGGGGGGGGTAGTATAGAAGGATGGTGAGGGGGGGTTTAAATATAAAAGGAGAGGGGGGTAGTATGGATGGATGGGGTAGAATAAATCTAGGAGGATGGGGGGTAATATGGAAGGATGGTGATTGGGGGGGGGGGGGGGTGAATATATGAAAAGAGGGGGGTAAATATAAAAGGAAAGGGGGGTAGTATGGAAGGATGGGGGGGTAAATATGCAAGGATGGTGGAGGGGGTAAATATAAAAGGGGGGGGGGGGTAATATGGTGGGGGGGATAAATATAAAAGGAAAGGGTGGTAGTATGAAAGGTTGGGGGGTAAATATAAAAGGGATGGAGGGGAGTATGGAAGGATGGGGGGGGTGGGTAATATGGACGGCTGGGGGGGGGGGGGGGAGAATATGGAAGGATGGGGAGTATTATGGGGGGGTGTAATATGGAAGGATGGAGGGGGGGTGGGGTGGTAAATAGGATCTCACTGACGTTGATGAGGGGTGGGGGGGTGGGGGGTAATATGGATGGGGGGGGGGGTGTTGGTTAGGATCTCACTGATGTTGATGGGGGGGTGGGGGGTAATATGGGGGGGTGGGGTGGTGGATAGGATCTCACTGACGTTGATGGGGGGGTAATATGGACGGATGGGGGGGGGTGGTGGATAGGATCTCACTGTGACATTGATGGGGGTAATATGGAAGGGTGGGGGGTAATATGGACGAATGGGGGGGTGGGGGGATAATATGGATGGGGGGGGGGGGGGTGGTGGAATGGATCTCACTGACGTTGATGGGGGGTAATATGGACGGATGGGGTGGGGGATAATATGGATGGGGGGGGGTGGGGTGGTGGAATGGATCTCACTGACGTTGATGGGGGGGGGGGTTAATATGGACGGATGATGGGGGGGGGGGGGGTAATATGGATGGATGGGGAGGTAATATGGACGGGTGGGGTGGTGGAATGGATCTCACTGACGTTGATGGGGGGGGGGGGTTAAATGGACGGATGATGGGGGGGGGGTGGGGGGGGGTAATATGGACGGATGGGGGGGGGGGGGTGGAATGGATCTAACTGACGATGGGGGTGGTAATATGGACGGTTGATGGGGGGTGGGGGGTAATATGGGCAGATGGGGGGTGGATAGGATCTCACTGACGTTGATGGGGGGGGGGGGGGGGGGGGTAATATGGATGGGTGGGGGGTAATATGAACGGATGGGGGGGTGGGGGGTAATATGGACGGATGGGGTGGTGGGGGGGTAATATGGACAGATGGGTGGGGGGTAATATGGACGGTTGATGGGGGGGTGGGGGGTAATATGGATGGATGGAGGGGGGGGTGGAATGGATCTCACTGACGTTGATGGGGGGGGTGGGGGTGTAATATGGACGGATGGGGTGGTGGGGGGGGGGTAATATGGACAGATGGGTGGGGGGGTAATATGGAGGGGGGGGGTGGAATGGGTCTCACTGACGTTGATGGGGGGGTAATATGGACGGATGGGGGGGTGGGGGGTTATATGGACAGATGGGGGGGTGGGGTGGTGGAATGGATCTCACTGACGTTGATGGGGGGGTGGGGGGTAATATGGACAGATGGTGGGGGGTAATATGGACGGATGGGGGGGGTGGTTGTGGTTTTGGGGGTTTACTAGAATGGTTGCCCGAGATTGGTGTGTGGGGGTTGTTTTTTGTTTGGGTTTGTGTTGGGGGGGTAATATTGTGGTTGTGCTGGTTGGGTTGTTGTGGTTGTGGTGTTTTAGGGTGGGTTGGGTTGTGGTTTTTTAGTTGTTTTTGTTGCTGGGGGTAATTATGACGTTTATGGGGGGGTTGTGGGTGTGGGTAAATATTGGGGGGTGGATGTGTTTTGTTTTGGGTATGGGTTTGTTGTTGGTTATTCTTGGGGGCTGATAGTGTTGTGACCCAACATGATGGGGCTTTGTTGGGTGTAGTAAGGGGGGGGGAGTTGGGGGGATTTTGGGGAGTGGTATTTTTTTTTTGGTTAGTGTTTGCGGTTGTGGTGGTGTTTTTGTGTGTGGGTTATGTTTTTTTTCGTTTGTTTTTTTTGTTGTTGTTTGTGTTATTGTGGTTTGTTTTTTTTTGTTTGTTTAATTGTGGTGTTTATTGTTTGTGGTTTGCGGGTGTTGTGTTTTTGTGTGTTTTTTTTGTGTTTTTTGTTGGTCTGGGGTTCGTGTTGTTTGGCGGGGATTTTTGTTGTGTTGATGGGGGTGTTGAATAGTCTTGGTTCGTGTTTGATTGGGGGCGCAGTATGGCTGGAATGGGGGGGTGGGGGTAATATGGTTTGCTGGGGGGGGAGTGGTGGGGGTGGGGGGTAATATGGACGATGGGGTGGGTGGGGGTATATTTATTTTCTTTTATTGTGTTATGTTTTAGTATAAATATTAAGATTAATTGTTATTGAATTAATATGTTTAAATTTTTATTAATTTCTTATTTATATTAATATTTTATTTTTTTTTATTTTAATATTTAATTATCTATATATTTATTTTAATTTAATTAATTATTTATACTTATATATAATATTTTTTTTAATTATCATATATATTAACACCATCCCCCCCCCCCCCCCCCCCCCCCCCCCCCCCCCCCCCCCCCCCCCCCCCCCCCCCCCCCCATATTTTTTCTTAATTATATTTATTGATATTATTCCCTTTTTTTTATTTTTATATTTAATTTTATTATATTTTATTGATAGTTATTAAGTATATTATATTTTTAGTATTACTATTTTATTAGTATATTATTTTTACTATTAATGTATTATTTGTATTTAATATATAATTATTTAATATAATCAATTTTTTTATTTATTTTTATTACTATATATTATATATGGATGGATGGACGGGGTGGGGGGTAATATGGACGGATGGGGGGGGTGGTGGGGTTGGGAGGTACCATATGGGACAGATGGGGTGGGGTGGGGTGGTATCATGGACAGGACCGGAGGTGGGGGGGTAATCTCTAGAACAGATGTGGTGGGGGTGGGGGGTAATATGGACAGATGGGGGGGGTGTGGGGGGTATATGGACCACTGGTGCCCGCAGCTGTGTGGTGGGGGGGGTAATATGACCGCATGCAGTGGGGTGTTTCTTTGGGATGGTATTCCTGGGGGCCCTGCAGATGTGGCGTGGGGGTAATATGGACGTTGGATGGGGGGTACCAATATAGACGGATGGGGGGGTGGTGGGGGGTACATATGGACCAGATGGGGGGTAACTATAGACGGATGGGGGGGTGGGGGGTAATAGGGACAGAGATGGGGGGGGGGGTATATAGACGGATGGGGGGGTGGGGGTATAATATGGACAGATGGGGGGGGGGTGGCGGTAATCTGGACAGATGGGGGGGATGGGGGTCATTAGGGAGTTAATATGGGGTGCAAGGGGGGGGTATTGGGTGGGGGGTATGTTGGTTTGGGTCGGCTGATGGGAGTGGCTGGGGGGGTGGCTATGTGGTACAGGTGGGGTGTGTTCCTCAGGATTATTGATGGGGGGGGGGGGGGGTGGGGGTGTAATATAGAACGGATGGGGGGGTGTGGAATGGCATCTCACTGACGATGGGGGTGGTAACTATGGACGGTTAGATGGGGGAGGTGGGGGTATAATAGGGGGGTGGGCAGATGGGGGGTGGAATAGGATTCACTGACGTTGATGGGGGGGGGGGGGTAATAATGGAATGGTTGGGGGGGTAATATGAACGGATGGGGGGGGGGAGGGGGGGTAATATGGACGGATGGGGTGGGGGGGGGTCATAGGTAATATGGGACAGTTGGGGTGGGGGGTAATATTGGACGGTTGATGGGGGGGGGTGGGGGTGGTAACTATGGATGGATGGAGGGGGGGTTGGAATGGATCTCACTGAGTTGTTGGGGGGGTGGGGTGGGGGTGTAATATGGACGGATGGGGTGGTGGGGGGGTAATATGGACAGATGGGTGGGGGGTAATATGGAGGGGGGGGGGTGGAATGGGTCTCACTGACGTTGATGGGGGGGTAATATGGACGGATGGGGGGGTGGGGGGTTATATGGACAGATGGGGGGGTGGGGTGGTGGAATGGATCTCACTGACGTTGATGGGGGGGTGGGGGGTGTTTGTGTTTGGGTTCTGGGTTTGGGTTATTGATTTTTTTGGTGGGGGGGTATATTTTTTTATGGACGGATGAGGGGTGGGATGGGGGGGGTGGAATGGATCTGGACTGAGGGGTTGGGGGGTGTGGTTTTGTCTCTGCAGGCCATAGAGTTGGTGAGGGATAGTCCTTTACTCTCACAGATCTCCTCCATGTCAGTCCTGCGCCCTCCTCTATACCTGGTACAGCAGTGCATTCATTGGCTCTTCATGGGATACCCGCTGGTGGCATTCTGCCTTTTCACCTGGGACAAGTGGCTCAAGGTAACCCTCCCCCGACTAGAGAATAAAATGGCGGTTGTTGCAATATTTTATGTCGCATTGTATTTTCGCAGCGTTCTTCCAAATGTATTTTTTTGGGAGAATGAGGGACACTTTAATGAATTTAAAAAAAAAATTTTTTGTATAATGTGAAAGATGATGTCACGCCACGAGAATCGCGATCTTTATTCTAAGGCAAAAAAAATCGCGATTGTCATTTTTGCCAGAATGGTGCAGCTCTAATATCGGCGCGTTCCTCGTTATTTGTAACGTTTCACGCGCGCGGCACTGACACCTCTACAAATTTTGTCTTTAGCGTTTCGCAAGGACACGCCCCCTTCCCGCAGTGTAGCGCGCGCCTCTGAGTTGGTCACTGAGGACACCTTCATTGTACTACAAGATCCAGCGGGGTCCTCGTGCCCTTAGTCGGCTCACCTCCGTCTCTCGGCTCGTGCAGCGATTACCATACACAACCATCTCCCCCTACCCTCCCGCTCTGAGCTGATCAGGGGGGAGGGGCGGAGGGATCGGAGGATGCAGCTCCAGCTCTCCTGTTCTCTGTCTGTCGCAGGGAACTGATTTTGCTCGTATTGAACTCCCAACTTCTGCTCCGTTTTGTATGATATTAGTATATGCACCGCTCTATAACAAAGTATTGCAGATGAGTGGGTTCTATAGAAGGCGCCAACCCCCTGGACCCCTCCCCCCTCGCACCCCCCCCTCCCCCCCCATGACGGCTCTTCATGTACTGACAGCACAGCAGAGCCGACGTGTATCAGAAGAGATGTGCACTGCCACCTTGTGGTTGGTTTGTGTAGATGCACCTTACAGATACTGCACACTTCTTACATGATTATAGGGAAGTGACGGTGAACCTAGGTGCCCCCAGATGTTTTGGAACTACATTTCCCATGATGCTCGGCTACACTGCAGACTGCCGGAGCATCATGGGAAATGTAGTGCCAAAACATCTGGAGTGCCGAGGTTCCCCATCACTGGTGAAGGGTATTGGAAAATTGGTGGAGCTGATCGGTGGTACTCGCCATCTTCCGACAGCTCCGTCTGCATATCTTCATTTATAATCCCACTAAACCACTTGCAAACCGCAACGTGTGTGTGTGTGTGTGTGTGTGTGTGTGTGTGTATATATATATATATATATATATATATATATATATATATATATATTATATATATATATAAATATATATATATATATATAATTAGTATTTTTTTCCTCTTAAAATAAGGTGGAAAATTGTGGGTGTGTGTTATACGCCGATCTCCTCCGCTGATTGTGAGAGGAGCGAGCGCCGCCGATATACACATAGCAGAGTGTACTCCGCTAGGCTCGGCTCCTCCCACAGGCACACCCAGTCCCACCATTGGACCTGTGTTATCTCCATCATAGGGGGCGGGACTGTGAGAGGAGCCGAGCCTAGCGGAGTACACTCGGCTATGTGTATATCGGCGGCGCTCGCTCCTCTCCGCTCACAGTCAGCGGAGGAGATCGGCGCCAATTTTAAATAATCAGCCTGCAATGATGGGCACTGATAAAGCAGCATTGATGGGCATTTAAATGTAAGTTTTTTTTTTTTTTTTTTTTTTTTTTTCCTTTTTTCTTTTTTTTTTTCTTTTTTAACTACTTCCCAAGGCTCGGCTGCCATGCTGGGGTGTGGTATGTAAGCAGCTGGGTCTCTAGGTCAGGTGAGATAATAAAATGTTTTACCAAAGTGAACCTGTCCTTTAATTAAGACTGCAATGGTGCGTAAAGTACTTTAGCTGAATGACTGACCCTCTTCTCCCCTGCAGGTGTACTTATCGGTCTATTTTATGGGCCATTTATTCTTCTTATTGCTGCTCTTTGCACTGCCTTATTTACGGTTAGTCCTGGTGCAAAAGAGGGACAAGCTGCAGAAATCCCACTGACAGTGCTGAATGGTGAGCTGCTTACTGGTCTATTTCATGTTCAGCTAAACTGTGTTGTATCGAATCGTCTGAAACAATAAAAAAATGTCAGCGAGCGTTTATATAGGGGCGGTCAGCGAGCGTTATGTAGGGGCGGGGGGCGGTCAGCGAGCGATATGTGGTGGTCAGCGAGCGGTGTGTAGTGGCGGGGGGCGGTCGGCGAGCGGTATGTAGTGGTGGGGGTGCGGTCTCAGCGAGTGTTGCTTAGTGGCGAGCGGTATGTAGTGGCGGGGGGGCGGTCGGGGAGCGGTATGTAGTGGCGGGGGGAGGTCGGCGAGCGGTATGTAGTGGTGGGGGTGCGGTCTCAGCGAGTGTTGCTTAGTGGCGAGCGGTATGTAGGGGCTCGGCGAGCGGGTTTTTGGGGGGG